>JAJOZX010009404.1:40000-154703 GCA_023014485.1 Bathynomus jamesi | reverse complement strand
TCAATTAGGTAACTGTATAGAAAGAGAAATTTTTTCTACCCGTGTCTGTATAACAGCGAATTACAAAATAATGGTTACAGTTAGCAAAAATCGAACTTCATCACGAAATAGATAGACCATGAAATTCTGTACAGGACACATACAGTATATTGATTGTACAAATAACATTTGATAAAGGTAAAATTATATTGTTCAAAATCAGGGTAATAGTTTTTTTTGGCCCACCCGGTATATATATATATATATATATATATATATATTATATATATATATATATATATATATATATATATATACAGTATATATGTGTGTGTGTGTGTGTGTGTGTGTGTGTGCGTGTTACATACCAACAAGGAAAGATAAAAAGCGATGCCAAGTCCTTTCGTGTATGAAATGAAGAAAGGAAGCAAAGGACAAAACATATGCCGTATATATTTTTATAGTATTTTTTAACCTTCCCAACGAATACTATGATTATTTCTATCCATGTGGTTAGACAATGCATTAAAATTATTCGTGTCTCTGTACGCTTTTTGACTTTTCAAAAGTAACATTGAAAATGGAAGACCATGTGAAAAGAATTTAACTCTATTTTTATGCTCGTTTTTGCTACTTATAAAGAAACATATTTGTGGTTGTCTGAAATTACTCATGCCAACATTACTTTCTATGTCAATACCTATATTTCTATACATATACGTAGCGGCCAGTGTAGTAACGCCGCTTCCCGTTTATCAGTGAAGTTAAGCGACAGTAGGTCTGGTTAGTAGTTGGATGGGGAATGTCCTCTGCTTCTAGATGATGTAGTGACCCGTGGTTCAACTCTCATGTAAAGCTGTAGGTCCCCTGCTTCATAAAACCTTGGATATTGGGAAGGAGGTTAAACAATAAACTTTTCAAGCTTGAACCTTTAAACTTCTCTTGTGTTTCGTTTTATTTTATTCAGAGATGTAAAGTTATTAATTACAAATAATTTAACTGTAATCAATTAAATATTTTTTCAGTAATTAGTTACTAATTTCAATTACTTCAAAAAAAAATTATTTTACAAACAATTTATTTACGTATTTAAGATAACTGTAATTTAACTGAAAAGGGAATCAAAGGATGCTGACGAGATATAGCGTTTTCTTGGTCGTTCGAGACGAGGGGTAGCTTACATGAATATGGGTAGAAGTAGGGCTCACTATAAAGCAGCCATAAGACGATGGAAGCAGGAACAAGACTCCATTCGAGCTTCAAAAGCCTGTGAGGCTAATTTAAATAATAATAGTAACTAATTCTGGAAATTTGTCAAAAAAGAAACGGGTGTTAAAAATGTCATCCCATCAACAACTGATGGAGTGTCTGGAGAGGTAGAACTAGCTAAGTTATGGAGAACGAAGTACTCAGACATCCTTAACAGTGTCCTCGTGCGGAGTTGGACATGGTTCCTTACTTTCTCCTCTCTTGTTTAGTGTATACCGTTATATATATATATATATATATATATATATATATATATATATATATATATATATAATTTATATAAATATATATCGATGGATTAATTGTTTCTCTTAATGAGGCAAGAGTGAGGTGCTATATAAATGATATGAGGATAAATAACTTGGTCTATGCCGATGATATGGTGTTAATAAGTCCTTCAGTGAAAGATCTGAATCATCTTATAAAAATTTGTGAATTATCATCACAGAACTATGACATTAATTTTAATGTTAAAACTAAGGTTATGCAATTCCATCCCAAAAGCTCAAACCAAACAGCTAACATTATTTTCAAAATGAGGGACGAACCAATAGAGCAGGTACATGAATTTAAGTATCTTGGTCAAATTATCACCAGCTCCTTGAGTGACGACTCAGACATAAGGAAACAATACCGAAATTATCGTGTTAAGGCAAACATGGTTATAAGGACTTCAAAATCTGTACAGGCGCAACTAAATACACTCTTTTTCATACTTTCTGCACTAATATTTATGGGCAACATTGTATAAAAGGCTTCTTCAGAACCCCCAGTTTGCTTTGCAACAGATCCTGTAGACTGCTGCATAAGTTACCTCCAAGATGCTCAGCCTCTCAAATGTTCGCTAACCACAACATTCCGAGTCTCCCTGAGGTAACAAGACGAGTTCAATACAGTCTAATGCGAAGAATTAAAATTTCAGACAATCCAATTGTCCAAACTATACATCAGTCCTGCTTTATGTCTTCTATGGACTGTGGAACTCTTGGTATGAAAGTGTTTGTCTATAGCTCCACTTAACTCTTGCATTACATTCCATTACATGTACTTTTTATTTTTATGAAGCTGTTATTACTAATTTTATTATTTCTCGTTTCTTTACGTGTATTATTGTTATTTCTTTATTACCGTAGTCCTTTTTGTTTTTTAAATTTAATGTTCAATTAGTTGTATCGTTGATTACCTTGAGTGATACTGTACCTTTTTTTCGGGTGGAGGGATCTGTCTCCTGCCAATAAACATTACACTGGGCAACACGTATTTTATTGAATGATATCTGACACTTGATTCTAGGTAATTTGGGTGCGCTGAATACGAATTTCAACTCGGTTTGGCTCTATCAGGTCCTGATTCTTGTCGACAGCCTATGTGCCATTTTCCAGATTTTTCAAATTAGGACTAAAAAATTAAGTCATGTGTTAAATTTTTTTTTCAAGTTTCATGAATACAAGCAGTTCAAACTACAGTAAAATTACATTATAACGATAGAAATGACTTAAAATAAAAAAACAAACAGATATGAAGCTTTCACTGTGGCAAAAAATTTCTTTTGTAAGACTTTCTAGCGTATTTGCTTGTTGATGGCAGGTCTCTTTTCAAGCACCAGCAGTAATCAGCCATCATGTGGGAATCCCAGCGGCCTTGGTACCGTTCCTCCATAATTTTGATATCTTGGTGGAATCTCTCCCCTTGTTCGTCACTTACATCACCTAAATTACTTGGAAATTGGTCAAGATGGCTATTCAAAAAATGCATTTTTATGCTCATATTGCAACCTAACTCTTTGTAGTCCCTTAAAAGTTTTTTTACGATTTCTTCATAGTTATCTGCCCTATAATTGCCTAAAAAGTTTTCTATCAAGTCCACGAATGAGAACCAGCCATTTTTGTCGCGTTCATTCATGACATTAGGAAAATTGCAGTCTTTAATCATTGTTCTTATTTGTGGACCGTCGAAAATTCCCGCCTTGATTTTTTCATAACTTAAACTTGGAAATTTTGAAGTTATGTATTTGAAACACTCGCCGTTCGTATCTAAAGCTTTTACATATTGTTTAATGAGGCCTAGTTTTATATGCAGAGGAGGAAATATGATTTTATCTCTGCTCACTAAAGGTGGATTAATTACGTTTTTTTCTCCGACAGTAAGTGATGTTCGTGCTGGCCAGATTTGTTTGAAATAATGTTCTTCCTTGGCTCTGCTGTCCCATAAGCAAAGGAAGCAGGGATATTTAGTATATACCCTCCTTGTTGTTCTAGCAGAAAATTAACCATTTTTAAGTCAACACATATGATCCACTCGTGCTCCCTATATTTGATAAGATTTAAAACCTTTTCTATATGTTCATACTTTTCTTTTAATTTTGTTGAGTGCCCAATCGGTATCGAGCCGTATAGATTGCCATTATGCAACAACACACACTTAAGACTTCTTTTCGAACTGTCTAAAAAACAAGCGCCAATCATTTGCATCGTAAGACTCAACCCCCATCTTCTTTAACAAACCAACTATGTCGCAGCAATATACTAAACTATCCTCTGTTCTAAAATATTTAACAAGTTCTTCTTCTCTTTTTCTGTAAAATGAAATGTATGTGTTTGAAGTAAGCAAGTTTTTCTCTTTAAGTCTTGAAGCTAAAATTTCCGCAGCCTTTTTTGGCAAATTTAGATCCCTTACAAGATCATTCAACTCGGCCTGGTTAAACTTTTGCGGATCGTTTTGACTTTCAAATACGCTGGGGTCAAAATCGGTGTCTGACTCCTCAAAGTGCATAACAATATTTTCAGGAACATCTTCAACTAATTCTTGAGTTGGCAGACCCTTAAATTTTGGAATGGGGATCTCATTTGAATGTAGCACAGGTCGTATCGCGGTGTCGAAATTTGGGTACTCGATACAATGTTTATTTTTCTTAGTGAAGCCCGAAGTCTTGACAAAGCAAAGGTAGCAATCGGTCTCGTGGTTAGTAGGCTCTCGCCACACCTGATATGGAAAAAAAATTGTAAAGCGTTAACAAAAGCGACGAGAGACTTGTTTTTATGAATTTTATCAAAAGTTATCACCCAAACATTTAACATTTCTATGTGTTTCAACCTTATGCAATATTTGAGATTCTTATAAACATTTTCTGTAAATTTTTGTTTATGTACCTAAGTTACAATTACATTTAGGTAAGTTACAGTATACTAGTGATTAAATTACGTAGTTTTATGAAATCATAAACTTACCATCGGAACTCCAAAAGGTATTTTTGAATCCGAACCCTTCGTCCAATGTCGCAGTCTTTCAATGCATATAGTGCAGGCTTTATGTGGAGCCCACGATTTATCTTGGTCCCCCAGTTTTATGCCAAAATAAGCTAAGTAAGCTCTTTTTACGAAGTCAGTTATATTTGCTCGTTGATGTGGAAGTGTAAAATTTCCACATATATAACAGAAGGAATCAGGGTTGTTTTTGCATTTGAACTTTCTAGTGCTTCATGACATATTGCTTGATTGTTCTGCCAATTTGTAAAGGTATTTAAAGCCCTTAATTCATATAAATTTAAGAAAATCTGAAATATAAACACAAAAATTAGTTTAAATAGGTACTTATTATGAAATAGGTACTTACAATCTATGAAATTAAACTAGAAACACGGATGAGTAGGTACAATATAAATTACGTCTAATTAAATCAACTATATTAAATCACGATGACAAAATTACTCACTAAATCATATGCCAATTCAAAATTATGTTAATGCCCAAACTTAATTAACTAACTCAACTGACTGACTGACTGACTGACTGACTGATTGAATTGACTGATTAACTCTGGAAACGAGTCGCTTTTATATATTTTAGTTGTCCCTCTAGAATACTCTACAGAGAACAGGAACGCTCGAGAAAATTTTAGAATTCTATGATATTTTTAGCTTAATTTACTAATATTAAAATGGGTTAAAAATGACAAAATTAAAAATATTTTTAGGGTGTTACATATAAAAATATACATAATACAACAATACCATAACAATAGGTACAAATACCTAGATAAAAACCTAGTTGCATAATGTGTAACTGCAAAAAGACTTAGCGAGTATTGAGAAAAAAACCTTTTTATGAATACGACGAAAGAGGAGGGGTGTTGAGCAAAATCAGGACCTGATAGAGCAAAACCGAGTAAAAATTCGTGCTCAGCGCACCAAATTACCTAGAACTAACTGTCAAATCTAATTCAATAGACAAAAAGTTGAAATTTGTTCCCCAGTGTTATTATTGACATTATCATTATCATCATTTTTGTAATCTTAGCAGTGGGTAGTGTTCATTATTACTTGTTTCAGTACGTGTCTTATTTTTATTTCTCTTTTAGTCATAATTTTTAGTTTTTTAAATTTTTTATTGTTTGATTTATTTTATCGTTTATTACCTTCAAAATCTAATATACTATTTCAGAAATGAAGCTTTATATATATATATGTAACAGTTTTTTTGCGCACACCTACAGGTCGCTACAATTGGTGTAGAACAATGCGGTTTTCACCATTCGATGCGTCTTTTTATTGCGCAGTGCCCATGCTAAAAAAAAATTCTATAACATAAATCCTGCCCCCCCCCCTTTTAGGGGTACATTTCTTGACATTTCTTCATTTTTAATCATAATTTTGGCACAAAATGGGGGAGGGGTGGGGTAATGGGGGAGGGGGTGGGGTTAATGGGGAAACTCAGAAAAATAGATGCGATATATATATACAGTATGTAACCAAAAAAAAATTAAAGTGAATCCTTTGCAAGGTGCCAGCCCCCTTCCCCCCTTGGGGGTAATGGGGGAAGGGTGGGGGTAAATGGGGAGAGGGGTGGGGGAGGGGGTATTGGGGGAGAGGGGTGGGGTAATGGGGGAGGGGGTGGGGTTAATGGGGGAGGGGGTGGGGTTAATGGGGAAACTCAGAATAAAAAATGATAACCAACATCGATTCCGGTCAGGAAGATCATGCTTATCACAACTAATGGAACACTATAACAATATTAGTGATGCACTCGAAACAATGAAAACTATGATTTGGCGGGCCGCAGGGCCCCCAATTACTGTCGGTTCAGTTATTTGGTCAATAAAACTATAGAAATGAACGCAGTCATGAAAATCTTAGGCTTCAAATCCGAGCTCATTGTATTAAGATTTGTGAAGCTTTAGATTTTCATGGCTGCGTTCTTTTCTGTAGTTTTATTGAATGAATAATTGGTTTGCCAGTAACTGGAAGGCCGCAGGCACCCCAATTACTGAGGCCCAAGGTGAGAGGAATAGGAATGATAACCAGATAAAGGGCTACTGATGTTCAAAATAAAATACGCCGTAGGCCCACAATTCAGCCGAAGCACCGCAGATCTAGCAAAATCGCGACCTTTTGCTAGTTATTATACTATTTTATGGGATGTATAAATAAGTAAAGCTTATCATTATCACCAACATTATCATTATCATTATCATTAATATAAAATTACATTTTCTTTATTACTTTATGTTTTGCCATTATGTCATATATGCGTACAGTAATAATGTTGTTTTAACATTTCATTAAAAAAGGAACGCATGTTTATTTACAGCCTGATCCTAAAATAAAACGTATTCGACTAAATGCCAGCGCTAGTAGCTCATTGGTATAACACCGTTTCTCCGTAAGTGAAACGAAGACACTGTGGTCGGGGGTTCGAATTCCCGATGGTGCGAGTAATAATAATCCGGGAGTTGGTGCAATGCGCCGCATTAGTCTGGCCTGAGCGCTTTGCCAGTTTCTGTCCCTTTTCAATGATTAGTATCTGACCAAATATTTAATTTCATTCATTTTTTTTTGTGGAATTTATCTCGTGTCGATAAAGTTTATCATTATCATTATCGTTATCATTGGGATCTATCAAGCAACACTGAACAGCTAATTTTGTTCATACAGATCGTTGGATGAAGCGCGTAACCTATGTCTATACACTATACAGCATTCAAAGAACCAATTTTTTTCATGCAGGAAGGAGGGGCCATATGATTTCTCCTTTAATTTAAGTTTATAAATAAGTAATGGGAAAGTTATTCGTTTACTTGAGAAGCAAAGCAATTAATGTTGTGATCTAATTACTTTTAAGGACAGCAATTATAAATCGAATAAATTACTTTTTAAAAGCAATTTTTAAACATTGATAATTATAATTATAGTATTTTATGACTGGCTTTGGGTACAGTCTAATTCTGTTAATTTCAATTAAAGTTTTTCATAAGTTGCACTTTAAAATTTTGAAAGTTCACAGTATATTTAATTTTAAAGATATTACTTTCCACAAACGTGCATTCAAAAAATACCTGTCAGTTACATGAGCAACAGTTTAGGTCTTGTTTGAGTAGGTACCAAATTACTATTTCAGTTTTCATTATCGATAATATATTTATAGAATTTTAAGTAAAAGCAAGATAATCGATAAAATTTAAAATTAAACTGAAGTTAATTAGGAACGACTCGGTTAACAAATATATATATATACAGGGTGTCCCATAAGTCCGGTCTCAGAGTAAAATTTATTTTAAATTAAATTTATAAAAGTAATACATTAAAACTAAAGCAAATGTTCAAAATGATGTCTTGTTTTGACCTTTTTTGTTGCAGGTAGAATAACAAGCAATGGCTAATATGGAAGCGAGTTACACTCCTGAGGAAAAGACGGAGTCTTTTTCCTCAGGAGTGTCATTCACCTAACTTTATGTAAAGACTAATCATTACCAAGCGCGTTATTAACATTGAAGTCATTATTCAAGTGCATATTTATTCATTTCACTGAATTTGTATGCAAACAACCAACTTATATTTTGTCTCATTCCTAAATCATTTATTTTGTTTAATAAAGGAAAAAAACTCATTCTACAGTATTAATCAACCTAATTAATAACATTATTTGGTCCGCAAAGACCTGGTGACCTCAGCCTAATCAGCCTCATTCACTTAAGTAATCACAATTATCAATATTATTAAAGTGTCGTTTCTATTCATATATATATATATATATATACAAAGAAAACAAAAAGCAACACGTGATCTTTTTAATAAGAAAAGGACCACAGGGAAAAGGAAAAGGAAACACTTTCGTGATATATTCACATCTTCAGGGACAAGAGAGAAATTTCTCTCTTGTCTCTGAAGATGTGAAAAATCACGAAAGCGCTCGGATTTCGTGTTTCCTTTTCCTTTTCCCTGTGGTTCTTTGCTTATATATATATATATATATATATATATATATATATATATATATATATACAGGGTTTTTCAGGAGGAAAGGTCAATACTTCGGGAGGTGATAGTATCGGTCATTGTGAGAAAAAAGTTCATATGAACATGTGTCTAATTCTGAATGGTTACGGAGATAGAGCTGTTTGCATCTACAAATACAAAAGCATTGTTAATGGTAATCAAGAAAGATAAACCAATTACTATTTCTAACATTTAATGTTTAAACATTGGCATTTTGAATGGTATCAGATACAGAAATGACAAATTTGTTACAGTTTACAATACGTTTTCGAAAATCCCAATGTCAACCTCAATGCACTTTGCAACTCGTGTGCGAAGATCGAGTGTTGTTCGTCTGAGTTGATCTTGACGTTCCTTTATGCGGACAGCAGCATCCAAAATGCGCGCGAGCAATCCGTCTCGTGTATCCACCTTTTTTTTGTAAACTTGACTTTTCATCCACCCCCACAAACAATAATCTAACGGAGAGAGGTCTGGAGACCTTGGTGGCCATTGAATGGGACCACCGCGGCTGATCCATCGACCAGGGAAAGTTTGATTTAGGTATTGCATCACCAGACGGGTAGAATGTGGAGGAGCTCCGTCATGCTGAAAGTACATACCAGCGCGTGTAGCCAAAGGAACATCCTCCACTAGTCCTGGCAATTCATTTTGCAGAAATTCTAGGTAACTTTGTCCTGTAACACGATTTTTTAAAATAACAGGGCCAATCAGCTGATCATCGATGATACCGCATCAAACATTGGCAGAGAAGCGATGTTGAAAATTTGTTTCCACAGTGGCATTTGGATTTTCGTCTGACCACCGATGAGAGTTACGAGTGTTGTTGATACCGTCACGGGTGAAAGTAGCTTCATCGGTGAACAGTATTAATCGAAGCAATCGGCGATTAGCATTTACCCAATGACAAAATTCCAGTCGCATGGCAGCGTCTCCTGGTTGAAGGTGTTGTACACGCTGTACATGATATGGATGCAAGCCTTCCTCACGTAATGTTCGCCATACTCTTGTGTGTGGTACACCGTGTCGTTTAGAAATTCTTCGTGAGGTAGTAGTAGGACTACGCTCTACCAACTGAAGACTGTTTTCCACTTCATCCACATCTTGTTGACCTTCACGTTCAGATGAAACATGAGCGCTGGGAAGTGTACCAATCTCACGCAATGTTTTGAAAACCCTGGTAAACACTCTTCGATCCGGAATTCTGCGGTTCAGAAACCGTCGACGGTATTCTGCAACAGCAGCTGTTGCACTTCCATCGCAAAAACTGTAGACATACACCATATCTGCATATTCGGCATGTGTGAAGGTGTGTGGCATTCTTAACACTGCTTCAAACACCAAACAATGTCACTCACAACAGTCAGCTGTCGATTGGCTTATGTTATATGCTTACATTACAGCTTACATGGTTCAAGGTTATAGGAGAGGGAAGCGGGAGGAAGAGCTGCGCGCGCATCAGATTCAAACAGCTCTATCTCCGTAACCATTCAAAATTAGACACATGTTCATATGAACTTTTTTCTCACAATGACCGATACTATCACCTCCCGAAGTAGTGACCTTTTCTCCTGAAACACCCTGTGTATATATATATATATATATATATATACAGGGTGGGCCGTAAGTTTCCATACATAGGAAAAATTAAACGTTTGTTTTTATGTTTCAGATACCCTAAGAATATGCGTTTTGACGTAAGATCTTGTTTACTGATGAAGCAAATTTTTACGTCAATGGAGAGGTTAATCGGCAAAACATACGTTATTGGAGTAATGCTAACCCTAACTGGCTGAGTCCGACGAAGATGCAAGGTGCCGGTAAAGTGATGGTGTGGGCCGGGATATGGGGTGACAGAATTATTGGACCAATTTTGTCAGTGGAAATCTTAATGCCGAAAGGTATCTTAACATGTTGCAAGAAGAGATTTTCCCATCCCTGCTAAACGAGGAAGGTAACTTCCCAGTTTACTTCCAGCAAGATGGAGCTCCACCTCATTATGGTCTTCACGTGCGTCGGTATTTGGATCAGCAGTTTCCGGATGCTTGGATTGGTCGGCGTGGTCCTGTGGAGTGGCCTCCCAGATCCCCAGATCTCACCCCCCTTGATTTCTATCTTTGGGGGCACTTGAAGGCCATGGTGTATCAGGAAAAGATACGAGACATAAATCATCTAAAGGAAAGTATCACCAACGCCATTACAAGCATAACGTCAACTGTGCTAATGCGTGTTCATCAACAGTGGGGAACACGTATTGAAATGTGTTTTCAAAACAATGGCAACCATGTAGAGCATATTATATAAATAAAAATGGTTGTCCATAAAAAAATGTTTATTTTTCCCATGTATGGAAACTTACGGCCCACCCTGTATATATATATATATATATATATATATATATATATATATATTAAAAATTACTCCTGAAGCGATTTTTACGGGCAGACACCTGCAAGCATTCATTCGTTTTCATGCCAACACAAAATTTACCTCGATTGCCTCAAAGGCCTTCATTGTTTACGACCAGATGCGAACACCGTCAAACGTTGCATCTCGCATGCTTCGACCTTCAGTCACAAGCTGGCCTTTGCCATGTAACAACCATTATAACAGCCCCTTTGCCTGGGCATATTTTTCATTCATTATACAACTATAAACACTCAAATTCATTTCGTGCACATTCTTGTAATTCTTATAATAAGCCACTGCGCAATTATAATTCAGTTAATAATCTAATTCAAATCTCATTTGTTCTGTGAATTTGTATTCAACTAATTGTTTTGTTTATTGTGACGTTCATCCTCTATTGTTTTGTTTATTAAAGAGAGAAAAAACACTTTTTTAACCTCCTTTATTAATGGCATTTGTTTGTTTTGGTCGAAAAATCAAAAGTGGCGACCCCCAATCAAGCAGACAACTCTTTAATTAGCTAATTACATTATTATAAAGCATACAGTCATTAGGCCACTATAAAATGGTGAATATCCGGTGTGACACGCAATGCCATTCACTCCTCAACGAGCGCGATTTTGAAAATTTCTCCGAACGGATGGTAATGCTCAGGTTTCTTTAGCTCCTAGCGTGACTTTTTCCTCTGCTGGAGGCCCCCTTTCTCCCACCTTCTTCACAAAAGGCAACGAGCACAACCTCAACTCCTGTTTCATGCGTTGCAAGAAAATCTTTTGCGTTTTTCAACGTTATGAAGATCTTTTCCACGAAATTTCAACGACGGAACGACGTTCGCGATCAACACCTACCAACCCAGCATTCCAACCCCTTCGCATAAGGCATGAACTTTCTCTGCCGCACACTAAGGGCAACATGCACCCTCCTCCGGCCCTATAGTAAGTTCGACTCCTTCTGCACGGCGTTATTTGCTTTACAGTTCTTTTGCCAGATAAGTTCGACGGCCCTACTCAAGGGGCCGCCATGCGGTAAATCCTTTGGCGGAAATTTCTTTTGGCACCAGCAAAACTTAACCTGAGGCGCAACATGTGCTTCTCTCCCACTCACCAACTCCTAAAGAGAACTTCAAAAGCGTTCTTACGAGAGCAAGCAAGCATCCATGCACGCAAGAGAATAAGCACGAAAGCAACCACGCAATCACACAAGGAAGCAAGTAAGCCCGCAATCATGCAAGCAAGTAAGTACGCGAGCACGCACATCATCAATCATGGTTCGATGGCACGCACAACATCAACCCTGATTCGGTGGCACGCGAGAATGCACAGTATCAACCATGGTTCAGCGGCACGCGCCACCGCCATCTTCACTTCCTACTATATATCACCTCTGTGATGTAACTGCTGCATTGTGTTTGCAACTAGAAAGGCGCCCCCCCTCATTTCACTTCGTCATAAGCGGATTCATATTGCCAGATTCATCTACAATGGTTTGTGGTCACACTTGTGAACCTGTCCAGTTCCTGCCCACTCCCCGCTTAATCGCAGTATTTCTCTCCGCCATCCGCTTCACGTTCCTACTCTAACCCCATCCCCAAACTCCTGATGGGTTTACCCTAGATCCTGTCCCAAAGCTGGATCCTATCTGCTTTGCAGATAGCTGGTGAGGGAAGCTATATTTTGGGGCCTCTTTGCGAGTAACCCGGTTCCCACGTTGGGCTTTCCATCATGAAAAAGAAAAAACTATACTATTTGTCATTTATCATTACTTATTCGAACTATAGTGGATGTAATTCCCCAGAAGAGTTCCTTCTTCCATGCACGGTCTGTGTTTAACATATAAGTTTCACAGGGGACAATTCTGAGTTGTATATTAAACGGACGTGTTATGTGCCTTGAAAAGCGGACGCTCAATGTCCCGGTTGAGGTTTAAGGTTTTTTTTGGCTAAAAATACAATAATTACCCCTTTTTCTTTGATGTATTCAATCCGACGTGAATGCAACGAGTTTCTTGCGTATATTGAGGTTCTGAATGTAGTAGGCTAGGTGTAAGCTGGAAACCCTAGATCCTGTCCCATAACTGGATCCTATCTGCTTTGCAGTTAGCTGGTGAGGGAAGCTATATTTTATATATACTCGTATATATATATATATATATATATATATATATATATACACACAGGGTGTTTGAAAACTTTCTGTACAAATTGTAATGGGGGATAGGCAACACCAAGACAAACCCTTTTCGTCTATAAGTGTATGTCCGCTGACGTCACCATTCGGCGCGAGAGGGCGCCGCTGCAATTGGCTAAAAGGTGAAGTGGGCTAGACTCGCGCTTGCCGCGGGCATTCTTAAATCGGACGTAGTACGCGTAACATGTTTATTTAAAGAAGGCATGTTTATTTAAAGGTGCTGAAAGTTGCGACCAGTAGCATCAATGCATGCCCGACAGCGTCGAAGCATTGACCGACGTACACGTCGAAAGATTCCCGGCATTTCGGGAACAGTTCCAGCGGCTTCAGCGATTCTTGCTACGAGGTCTTCTTCTGAGTAAATGGGAGTCTCGTACACGAGGTTCTTCATGTGATCCCACAGGAAGAAATAGAGGCATGTTAAATCGGGCGATCTCGGTGGCCAGGCTACGGGCCCACCCCGGCCTATCCATCGGTCCCCAAAAGTGGCGTTCAGATAATCCCGCACATCGTTGCTGGAGTGTGCTGGGGCCCCGTCGTGTTGAAACCACATTCGTCTACGAATAGCCACGGGAACATCTTCCAGCAGTTCCGGCAACGTTTCTTCAAGAAATATCCGATAAACCCGCCCGTCGAGTCGGGCAGGCAGCAGGTACGGCCCAATCAACTTGCCATGGACGATACCCGCCCAAACATTGACGGCGAACCGTTCTTGATGAGCATGCACCCGTGTAGCATGTGGATTTGCGTGCGCCCACACGTGAGAATTGTGCATGTTAAACACCCTCACGTGTGAAACAGGCCTCATCTGAGAACAGGCCATAAGCCGGAAAATTAGGCTGCACCGCTGTCTGCTGCAGAAACCAGCATGCGAATTCCACACGAAGAGGGTAATCCCGAGGTTGTAATGCCTGGACTCTCTGACGATGAAACGGATGTAACTGCTGCTCGTGCAACACTCTCCAGACCAGGTCGTGGTTCACACCGAGGATACGTGCAACACCTCGCGTGCTTGCGCTTGGATTGTCCTCAAATCGCCGTAGGATTTCTTCTTCCATGTCAGGAGTGAGCACGTTTCTCTCCCGACCAGTGTCATGCATGTTTGCATGGAATGTTCCAGTTTCTCGCAGTCGCCGATGCAAATGCGCAAACGTTTGGTGGTTTGTCACACGTCTGTTTGGGAAGCGCTGTCGGTACAACCTCACAGCAGCTCTTCCGTTTCCATTGGCAGCCCCATACACCATATGCATGTCAGCCATCTCAGCAGTCGTGAAGCGCTCCATGTTACGCGTACTACGTCCGATTTAAGAATGCCCGCGGCAAGCGCGAGTCTAGCCCACTTCACCTTTTAGCCAATTGCAGCGGCGCCCTCTCGCGCCGAATGGTGACGTCAGCGGACATACACTTATAAACGAAAAGGGTTTGTCTTGGTGTTGCCTATTCCCCATTACAATTTGTACAGAAAGTTTTCAAACACCCTGTATATATATATATATATATATATATAATATATATATATAATACAATAATATATATATATATGTGTGTGTATATATATATATATATAATACAATAATATATATATAGGTACCGGGTGTCCGAGAATTATCTGTACAAGTTTTGGCTGTTATTAAAAATCAACCATGAAGTGTAGAAATTCCAGTGTTGTCCCATTTTACAGAGAAACTCATTAAGTTTTTTCTGATAACAAGTTTTGACAAGTTTTTTCTTTTTTGTACGCGGGTGACAGACATTGATGATTTAAAAGCAAGAATCACAGCTGCTATTGAGCGAATTGATGTGGATATGCTGCAGCGTACATGGCAACATTTGGATTATCGATTGGATGTTTTGCGAATCACTGATGGTGCACACATCGAATGTTTGTAACAACGTTACTTTAATAAAAGAAACTTTTGAAAATAGAGATTCTAAATAATCTTGTTTAAGAATTTTACGTGTGTTATCAAGAATTTTATTAAAAGATGAAATTGTACAGATAATTTTCGGACACACTGGAATTTCTAAAAAACTTGTCAAAACTTGGTATCAGAAAAAACTTAGAGATTCTCTGTAAAATGGGACAACACTGGAATTTCTACACTTCATGGTTGACTTTTAATAACAGCCAAAACTTGTACAGATAATTCTCGGACACCCGGTACCTATATATATATATATATATATATATATATATATGAAAATGAAAAGGTTTATTGGCAGACTATAGTCCATATGACAAATATTATTGATACAATGACAGTTCACATACTAAGGATAGAAATATATACAATTTATTAGAAATAATACTGTAATGTCGAAGTTAAGTGGAGCTACAGACAGACGTTTTCGTACCAAGAATTCCATAGCTTAAGCCTTAGAGGATAAATGGCAGGACTCATGGATAGCTTGGATAATCGGGTTGGTTGATTTTTTAATTCTTTGCATTAGACTGTATTGAGCACGTCTTGTTACCTCCGGGAAGCTCGGGACATTGCGGGTAGCAAACATTTGCGAAGCTGAGCATCTCGGGGGTAATTTATGTAAGAGTCTAAAAGACCTGTTGTACAGCAAATTTAGGGTCCTGCCAGAACCTTTTTTATAATTCACCCAGAGTTGCTGTCCATATATATTACTGCAGAAAGTACGAAAGAGAGTGTCTTTAGTTTCACTTGTACAAAATCGAAAGTTCCTTATGGTCATATTCGCTTTAGCACACAGGCTTCGAGATTGTTTTCTTATATCCGAGTCATCACTCAAGGAGCTGGTAATAGTTTGACCCAAATACTTAAACTCTTGTACTTCCTCAATTACTTCACCATTCATTTTAAACCTTATATCAACTGGCTGATTACAGCTTTTAGGATGAAATTGCATTACCTTAGTTTTTGTAACATTAAAAAGAATATCATGTTTCTGCGAATACTCTTCGCAGACTTTTAGTAGCCGATCCAGACTTTTAACAGAGGGACTTATTAACACTATATCATCGATATAAACTAAGTTATTTATCCCTGTGTTATCTATACAACATCCTACTTTTGTCTCATTAAGTGAAGCAATTAATCCGTCAATATACACATTAAACAGCATAGGGGAGAGCAAGGAGCCTTGTCTCACCCCGCAAGAGGAGCCAAAACACTCTGATAGTACATTGCCCTACCTAACGGTGAAAGATTGGTGGGAATACCAAAATTTCAATACGTTTAATATGTACATGGGAACCTTCCTGTCTTCTAGTTTTTCAAATAAAATATTGTGGTTCACCCTATCATATACCTTACTCAGTGGCGTACTAAGGGGGTGCGAGGGGGGCGGTCCGCCCCGGGTAACAGCCAGGAGGTGGGTGCCATCGGGAGAGTTGAAATACCACTACAAGTTTTGAAACCAAATGAAAAATTCGCCAAAGTAAGAAAAAAAAAATTAAAATGTTCAAATATTACAACAGCTTAATGTTAATTTCCACTATAAAATAAATTTTTATTTTTATTGGCAATACAAAATTTACAAACGAAAAATTAAATATTTTACAAAAATTACATCGAAAGGCGAACGTTTGTTGACGTTTTAGTCATCAGTTTGTTGAGCATAGCCAGCTGGCTGCAACTGACATTCCAAGTCTTGTTCACTTAACACTGTGACTCCACATACATGAGGTATGTTTCATTAAATAATTATGATAAAGCATAAAGTACTGGTGTTTATAACAATATCATGGTACTTATACCAGTGTCCAGTAATTTTTGACAATGTGGTATCATAGTGATGTTTAAGTGTTTATAAATGCATCGTCGTGATGTTACAATAAATGCATCGTCGTGATGTTACAATACTGTAAATGCATCGTCGTGATGTTATAGAAACTCATGTTTATGAATGGTGGTCCCTGTGACTACTAGTTATCAGTAAAAAGACACAGGAAAGTCACTTTGCACTAAACTTTAGACTTTACTTTTTTCCTACAACCATAAATACTGAAGTAACGATGATGTGTATGACTGAGTAAGTTTTTTATGATGACTATGTGGTGATCTTACGATGGTGGTGTTGATATGACTGCAGGATTTTTTTTAATGCAACTACATGGTGATGTTAAGACAGAGAGGGTGATGATGTGACTGCATGGAGATGTGTTAATGCGTACATGCTTAATATAGTAAACACCGTTTCAGATTTACATCAACAACTACAGTACTATTCTATATTGAATTAGTACTAATGCTTATTGGATTAGTCAAGTTTAACAATTCTACAATGTCCAGTGTAGTATCACTGTATATTTAATATGTTGTTAATGCTTACTGCTTATTAAATAATGATATCAATTATAATAGCTAGCGTTATACCATACTATATTGAATTAGTGTTAATGCATTGGCATTGATAACACTGGTCAACACTCATTTTATTGCCAATCATATTAGAGTGATTTTGGGGTAACTTTGTGGTGCTGATTCCAAATATGACATCGGTTTTGCTAGATTGGCTCTAATTTATGAGATAATTGGTACCCCATTGAAACACGTAAAAATGCAAAAAATTTAATGTTCAGGCGGAGCCTACTTACAAATCGCATTGAAATTGTCTCAAATCATACAAAAGTAAACACATGAAATACATAATGGCATTTTAATCGGTCTCACCATCTAGAATGTTCCGGCAGTTTCCCATATGCACGCGTTATGGTTACGTTTCCTATTAATTGAGGGTATTCATTATCTCAAGAACTAGAGCCAAATCGGAAAAACTACTTTCATTTTGGAATTCAGCAACCCGAAAATACCCTAAATTCGTACGAATTTCCTTGGCAACGAAAAAAAAAATTTTTTTTGTTGACCTGTGTAATAATTAATTGTCTCTGCTTGTCTGGGTTGATAATCTGATAACTCAATGGGTATCTGGTTGGAAAAAGTTTGAGAACCACTTGTTTGAAGCTTTTCTGTTGTAATAATTTTGTTTTACTACTTTATTTACTGGATATACTGTTAATTTTCATTTTGTCAGTGGTCTAGTTATTTGTGAGTAATGCTCATAGTTTTCTGTTTTTTTAGGAGTCGTGTTTGCACTTATGTTCATGCTTTATACCTTTTGATTTTAAAATTTTGCAGGAAACATCCACTATGAAGCGAAATCGACCCAGTGGATTCCAACAAAGAAAAATGAACAAGGCAAGAGAAGAGGTGGCTCAGGCAGTGTCCGGATCAATTTTGAAGTATGTGACGCCTTCAACATCAAGTGCACTTATTTGGAAGCATTTCTTCATGTGTGACTTTTTTTGGAACCTTGGAGAGAGTCTACTCCTTCTTTTCAGTCTCAACTCATCGATGGAAAGTGCTGATGGAGAATGTAGGCATGACAATCAAAATACTTTCCCAGACAAGATGGAGTGCTCATTATGACGCTGTGAAACCAGTGAAGGCAAATTTTGAAAAGCTGACCTCAACCCTTGAAGTACTGTGCGATCCCAAAGAAAATGTGGATCAGTCTTTCCTTGTGAACAGACGTGTTTTATCGAGTGTCCAGTGTTACCATTTGAATAAGTGGTTTTCGTTGAAGTTTTTAAAAAAAATAGTGTTTGGTGCATTCTTAACTAAATTACTTCGTGTTACTAATCATTCATTAACGAATATATTTCATTTATTGACTTTATTCATTACTATATTATTTGATTAAACCAAGGCTAGTGCACGTGGCTTGCCTTGTTTGTTTCCTGAATCTATTACTAACGAGGTTTCATAAGGTTGAAATTCCCTTTTGCCTTTTTGTTTTTCAAATCTATCAGAAAACGTGCTTTCATAAGGTTCATTTTCCTTTCCTTCAGGGGATCAAGTAGAGTGTGGTCACCCACCGTGGGAAAAAGGAAAAACGGAAAGAAAACAGTCGGTCGAATAGCGGACAGATAAGTTTTAGTAATTTTTTCATTTACAGAGCTTTCGTCGGTAGCTTAATTATATATTCATTTAGTATAAATTTGTTACAAGAACCTGTTTCTGCGTTTCAGGAACATTTTTGCGGGTTTGCGCAGGTGACGGCACAATAAGCACGCGGTAGACCTACGTTGTAATTTATTAATTTCCAAACGCTCGTTTTTTGTTTTTTTGTTTTTTAACTAATTAAGAGCATGGCACCCCCGTCAAGTACTTGCAGTCGCTGTGAAGGGAAATTTGCCGCTTACGCGTTTACAATGGCTAATAATGAACAGTTAGTTTGCAGGTGGTGCTCAAGCATGGAAGTCCTGAGGAACGAGTTAGAACGTGAGAGGGAGGCCAGAGTGAGGCTTGAAGAAAGCGTGATGCTCCTGACGGCAAAATTAGAATCCCTTGAGACTCCAGTTACGACCCCTCCTGCCTCAGTTTCTACTAATAATATAAATAGTACTAATAGCCCTCTCTCTTCCCTAGTTCCCAACCCTTCGTTCGAGTGCGTAATGGAGCCCCATTGAGGAAACCTAAGACTTGTCTACCAGTAATAACAAACAATAAGTTTTCTGTTTTAGGTTTCGAAGATGCTGATGAACCGGAAATACGACTTCGTTGTTCGAGGGCAGCTCGAGGAATTCTGTGGGAGAAACCCTCGTCGTAGGCGCCGTTACTGCTACCCTGGTGCAAGGGTGGAGGATATAACTAATAGTGTTGACCATTTTACAGACGGTACCGAGGACACAACGTATGTTATTCATGTCGGTACTAATAACGTTTTAAATTCTAGATCGGAAGAACTGCTGGCTAGGTACAGGGACTTACTAGAGCGACTAAAGGAAAAAACTAATAAGATTGTTTTAACAGGTATACTTCCTCGAATTATCCAACGTAACGATTTCTACAGCAAGGCGACCTATATCAACAATAACCTAAAGTCTCTTTGCCAACAGGAAGGAGTGCATTTTGCGAATTTTTGGAACAGTTTCTACGGCAGGAGGGACTTGTTCCTCGGAGATGGACTTCATCTTAATGACGTTGGAGCTGCGCGTTTAGGAAGACTATTTCATAATACTGTCTCTTCTTTTCAGGCTGCCGTAACTCGAACGGTCCCAGCGTAATTCCACAAATTTCCCTGCGCTCGCGAAGGTGTCGCAATTACAAACAATTTGAAGGTTCTATCCTTAAATGCTCGTAGCCTACGAAATAAAATAAACGAATTTTTTTCTTTAATTGCTTGTAAAGACTATGATTTAATTGCGATAAATGAATCGTGGCTTAGCACTGAAACACGTGACTTTGTAGGGGAGTTAAAAAAACAGAATAGGTAGGCGAGGAGGCGGTGTTATGTTGTATATCAAAGATAATATTGCGAACGTTATAGAAGTAAAGCACACAATTCCAGAACCGATAGATTCGACTATAGCAGAACTTAAATTGAACGATTTCAAACTTGTTGTTGCGGTTATATATAGGCCCCCTAATCAAACAGCTGATACGGACGAAGCGTTATATCGTGAACTAAAGAGAATAATAGGTAGTGAGCAGGCTTTAGTTATGGGTGACTTTAATTGCGCCAACGTGAATTACGATACAATGCAGGGACGCGGAAGGTAATCGTTTAGTTAATTTTCTCGAGGATAGCTTTCTTATTCAAAAGGTTGGGGAACCTACGAGGTTGGACAGTATTTTAGATTTAGTAATAACTACGGATGATAGGCTAATTACTGATCTTCAAGTAATAGAACCGTTAAGCAATAGCGATCACAATATGGTAGAGTTTGTCCTCTCAGTAAGTCACTCGAAACCAGCTAACTCGACTAAAATTCCTAACTTCCAGCACGCAGACTTTTGTAAATTTCGAAATAAATTGTCACACGTCAATTGGGAAAACGTAATGGGGATCTCCAACGCAAAACTAATGTGGGAATCGTTTGAAACAGTATTTAGGACTATAAATGAGAGAATGTGTACCGTACAAAATTAAGCGTGCGAAAGTAAACAACAAGCCCTTGTGGTTTACTTCTAGAGTAGGAGATTAAGAGTAGAGATAGGGCTTATAGGCTACATAAGTGCGATAAAGACAATTTGTGGTTACGAAACAACTACATATCTCTAAGGCGTGAAGCGAAAAGTGTAATAAAAAAGTCCAAGCGCGAATTTGAAATCTCCATAGCTCGTGACGGTAAAGAAAACCCCAAGCGATTCTTTCAATACGTCAACAATAGAAATCCAGTAAAAAGTGTCTTGGGGCCGTTGAAAAATGTTAACGGAGATCTAGTTTCTGAAAACAAGGAAATGGCTACCTTGCTAAACGAATTTTTTACGTCAGTTTTTACTATAGAAGATGTAACGAATATCCCTACGGTCATAGACATAATACCTTTTGATAATGGTAATATTTTGGATAATATTGTGGTTAGTGAAGGGGAGGTAATGCGCTATATTGATAAAATGAAAATGCGTAAATCACCGGGGCCGGATTCCATATATCCCATACAACTAAAAGAATTAAAAGATAGCATTGTTGTGCCGCTAACAAAGATTTTTAATGCGTCTATTTCTGAGGGTGCGTACCAGATAATTTCAAGTTAGCAAACGTAACACCTATCTTTAAGAAAGGCGATAAAGGTGCGGCGGGAAATTATAGGCCAATCAGTTTAACGTCTGTTGTAGGTAAGCTACTGGAATCAATAATTAGCATAGTCTTAGTTATAAATACGCAGCACGGTTTTAGGCGAAACAAATCTTGCTTAACTAATCTTTTAGAATTTTTTCAAAGCGTGGTTGACGTTTACGATAGTCATCGGGCGGTTGATGTAGTGTATTTAGATTTTCAAAAAGCGTTTGACACCGTACCGCACAAAAGACTCATTGAAAAATACTAAGGCTCATGGAATCAGGGGTGTAGTAATAAATTGGATAGAAGAGTGGTTGCGAGGTAGGAAACAGAGGGTGGTCGTTGATGGAGCGGAGTCGTGTTGGGCTAATGTAGCGAGTGGCGTTCCTCAGGGTTCTGTATTGGGCCCCTTGCTTTTCTTATATATATTAACGATTTAGATGTCGGCCTAGTCAGTACAGTTTCAAAGTTTGCGGATGACACGAAGCTGGGTGGTAGGGCGATTAATGACGAAGATAGAGGTAAAATCCAGGAAGATCTGAATAAAATCGTTGATTGGTCAGTCACATGGCAAATGAGATTTAACGTCGATAAGTGCAAAATTTTACATATAGGTTCGCGTAACGGTAATTTTGCGTATAGTATGTCAGGGAAGGAGTTAACAAGCGTAGAGCAGGAAAAAGATTTAGGAGTTATAGTCACTGGTGATTTAAAAGTAGCGAAACAAAGTACAGCAGCGGTCAATAAAGCGAACAAAGTGTTAGGTTTTATAGCTCGGAATTTTGAGTACAAATCGCGCGATATTATAGTTCCTCTTTATAAATCATTAGTTAGACCCCATTTGGAGTACGCGATCCAATTTTGGAATCCGCATATGCGAAAAGATATAGACAAACTCGAAAGAGTTCAAAGACGAGCAACTAAGATGATTCCGTCGCTTAGGTCAAAGTCGTACGAGGATAGGCTTAAGGAGTTAAAATTGACTACACTCGAGACTAGGAGGCTAAGGGGTGATCTAATCCAGGTTTTCAAAATTATGAATGGGTTCGATAACGTAGATAGAGATAGCTTTTTCGAAATATCTCAATATAATAGGACTAGAAATAACGGGTGTAAGTTGACAAGTAGAAGGTTCGAGACAGCAGTTGCCAAAAACTTTTTTACGCATAGAATAGTAAATAGCTGGAATAGTTTGCCGGTAGAAGTAATTAGTAGCACGTCTATAAACATGTTTAAAAATCGATTAGACGCATATGTTGATAGATTGGGTATAGTTTAAGGTAGTAAAATTAAGGCTTTGTGGTTCGGAACCCACGTAAAATTGTAGGTCCCCTCCGCCACCACGGAGGACATGCACAATACACAATTACGAACACAGTTAGGTAGACCAGCCATGAGTGGATCCTAGGGTCTTTGTTGGTCTGAAACATTATAACATTATAACAAGAGGATCAGCTCAGATTTTGCTCTCTGCTGTATGTGATTTCTCTTTTCTGAGTTACCTTTCTTTCTGGTGTGAAGTCCTGGAAGAAATTAATCTCACACAAAAGTATCTGCAAACAGTTGGAATCAGCCTTGAAAAGTGCATTGTGAAGCTCCAAGCTCTAAAATTGTTTCTTGAAATTGTGGAGAGGGCCATTCATTATGCAACTACAAAGTGTGAGGAAATAGACATTTCTATGGAGAGAAGAGGGAGAGTAAAGCTCTGAAAAAGGATGCTAGGAGAGATGGCAAAGGATGCTGGTCTCACATTGCCAGAGGAAGTAAAAAGGGCTATGTTTGAATGTCTTGATCGCTTTCATCAAGAATTGGATATTCGTTCTAAGGCAATGGGTCAAATTCTGTCAATCTTCGCTGTTATTCAGCCAAACACTTTGGTTGTTGCAACAGAAGAACAACTTCGGAAGTATAGTCCAAATTTGACTCAGATTTTCGATGATTTCTCTGATGAAGATATCAGTGTGGAAATTGGACGACTTCGGAGGCATTTGGAAGCTGCCAAAATCAGCGTTGAAGAGGCAAAGAAATTGACAGCATTGCAGTTTCTGGAGTTTATTGTAAAATGGGGTTTTTGTGAGTCTTTGCCAAGCTTGTCACTGTGTTTGAGATTCTTTTTGACTGTCTGTGTGTCTATTGCTTCATGTGAAAGAAGTTTTTCCAAATTGAAATTGATAAAAAATTTCTTTCGCTCGACCATGAGTCAGACAAGATTGACAAATCTGGCTTTACTTTCAATTGAACATGAATATGCAAAGGTGAATTTTGATGAGGTCATTGATCAATTTGCAGAAATTAAGGCTCGAAAGCAGAGACCGTGAGTCCTCTCTATTTACCTTTGAAGAATAGGCTGAACGTTGAGACTGGATTTCCTGTGTTTTTTGTATAAAATAAAATGCAGTATTACCTGTTCACTGAATTTTTAATGTCTTGCATTTTTCTTATTTCCAATTTGCTTATGACAGTATTGTACTGTTTAAAAATCTACTTGCAAACATAATATATTTTTCTGTGTGTTTAAATTTTAAAATTATTTATGGGGAGTGCCAAAGGAAGGATAAGCCCCGGGTGCCAAAAGGCACGCCCCTGGCCTTACTTATATCTTGGAAACAGCTATAAATAGTTGAATTACTGTCAATGTATTTATTTAGATATTGTTTCTTTAAGTACATAGATACACAGGTCAGTTGAATGTGACCTTTTAAAACCAAACTGATTAGATGTCCATAGGAAATCACTTAATCGGAGTAACAAGAGTTTTTCTAGTATGTTCGAGAAGCAGGAAGCGATAGCAATAGGTCTGTAATTATTGCTGGACAGAATGTCTCCGTACTTATTTTTGACAAGGGGCAAGATATATACCCTCATGAACTCTGCAGGGATATAGCTATGAGCAAGCATGGCTGATAGGAGCAATGATATATGCAGACATACTACGTCATTGGCATATTTTAAGTGCTCATTCGATAAGTCATCTACCCTTGACGCAGAACCAGTCTTTAACTCTTTAATTAACCTCTTTACTTCAGAAAATGATATCAAAGTATTTTCCCTTGTCCCTCCCACAGTCGTTTCGCTGCAATCTATCTTAAGATTATCCCTACTCACACTGTTTACAATGTTAGAGAAGTGGTTTTTCCACAGCTTTGCAATTTCATCCTCCCCCGACACCCCATCGATTGTCGGAGGGAGGACATTTTTTACACCCGTTTGATTCTTAACAAATTTCCAAAATTTGTTATTATCGTTATTTATGCCAGCTTCACAGGCTTTTGATGCTCGAATAGACTCTCTTCCTGTTTACATCGCCTTATGGCCCCCTTATACTGACCCCTACTTTTACACATATTCATGTATACAGGTCCTAATCTGGGTCTACCATGAAAGCACCACATATCATAGGCGTCTTTCGATTCCCTCTTCATGGGGACAATAAAATAAAAATAATCTTAGTATGGTAGTTGTAAGATTTAATCAGGGGGGCTTCCTGCTTCTCTTAACAGGGATATTATCTTACTATAATACCTATCTATGAGTTTACAGTGAGAATCATTTGAGCAAGGATTACTACAGGCAAGATGCAAAATTTCTAAATTATTAAAGAGGTGACTTGTTCTGTCTTTGTATTCTATTCTCTGTTGCATATTAACATTGGACCAATCGACGCGATTATTCTTACCTACTGAGTTCTTGTTAAGTCGTGTTGCGCATAAATTGGTAAAGTTAATTAATATTTCTAATGGTCTATGATCAGAAAGAAGGAAATCATGCAGAATATGAACTCTAACAATTCGATCTTTTAGATTATTACTAGTGAGACAATGATCAATCCACCTGGTGGTACCACTCATGTCACTAACGTATAGAAAATTACCACTGGTTACCCTTAATACATCTACATCACTTATACTTAAATTGGCCGACTCGCACATGCTACCCAATTCTACAAAGAATTCCGAGTTCACATGCGCGTTAAAGTCCCCCATTATTACAGTGAGAATATTTGGGGTTATCTGATAATGACTTAATTTTATACAGCAAA
This sequence comes from Bathynomus jamesi, assembly GCA_023014485.1. Classification (NCBI taxonomy): domain Eukaryota; kingdom Metazoa; phylum Arthropoda; class Malacostraca; order Isopoda; family Cirolanidae; genus Bathynomus; species Bathynomus jamesi. The sequence goes on along the minus strand of JAJOZX010009404.1, from coordinate 129,013 downwards.
TCAATGTATTCATCTAGATTACTGCCGTTGTTATATGGTAAATAGCAGTTTACAATTAATATGCAATCATTGTTCAGTTGTAATTCAATGCCTAACAACCTTACATTATCGCTTGTTAAAAATTTTATAAGTTTTGACAAATTTTTCCTTATTAAGAAAGCAACACCACCAAAAGGCCTACCATACATTAATTAATCTGACAAGTCTACTACTGATGACGCATGGTACATAAAGTCATTATGGATGGTAGAGAGGAATTTTAGCTCTTGCTTAGGTAGCCAGTGCTCCTGTAGGAGTATCAAATCTGTACTGTCGCAGATTTTATGAACATCTACAGTTGAATTCCTCACTGACCTTACATCATATGAGACTATTTTCAACAAGTTATCTGCCATGACTGATAGAAAATTTATTATTAGTAAGTTTATTATTATACGCAGTACAACTTTCAGGCATTACCGTTAGGGCGCCTATTATTATTATTATTATTATTATTATTATTGTTATTATTTTGCCTATGAAATCTCCTGGAAAAGTGAATAAACTCCTTAACAATAATACCCTCTGGCCACTAACTCATATTATATGGGTTGAAATGCGAATTTACACCTTTAATTATTACTTTAAATGAATTATAATACGGAGATTTGGTGTTTAGTTTATTAACTAACAATATACTGTGTTCACCAATGACTTTTTCCATCATGTGTCGAATATCGCTTGCCTCGTTCGAGAGCTGAATTCGCGACACAAAGAGAGTGAGATTCCCCATCGGTGGCCTCGCCGGAGACCGGTTGAGGAAACCTTCGGGAAGAGCGCCTGTTAACAGTGACCCACCCGTCATCCTCCCTCGATCTCCCTGAGGCAGGGTTCGCCTGCCTGGGGGATGGGTGGCACAACCTTTGGGGGATAGGAGGCCCTTCCACTGCTCTGTGGCTTGGTGAGGGTCTGTTAGCGGTGTTTATAACCTGAAGGCCGCGCGTGCCCCTCCTTCTTTGGTGGGAGGGGGGGGGGGGGAACTGCGCACCGAGCGAGACGTAATCGAACGCCTCTCCTCTGCAGTGGGAGGTAGGGAAGAGAGCAATGATGCCTCGTCTCTTGGCATTGGACCGTCCCTGTTCCTCACTGTGAAATCGGGAGCAGGGGTCCTTTCCTGAACGGGAGGGGGGGTTGACCGCTACCCCTGCATGCTGCGTTTCCACCCCACCTTCAGGGGGGGAGTTGGGGGCGGGGATTTCGTTTCCCTCGCTGCCCGACGCGCTTCTTGGAGATCTGACTTGCTAAACTACTTCCGAGTAACTGGGCTTTGGGAGGAGCGTCTCTTTCAACGCATCTAACTCTTACCGGAATTGTTCTAGCGAAATCGCGTTTTTCTGATTTGACACCACGTGTTGGTGTTTCAGTTCAACTCTCGACTTTTGTACCTCATTATACTGTTTGAGGAGCACCGAGAAGTCTACGTCACCCATAGAGATTACCGGTATTCTATGGGAGTTAGTAACGTAGAAGGTAATATTGTTCTCATTATCCCGGAGGGTCGACACTTTATTTATAATGTCTTTCAGGGTATTCTCGTTTCTAGAATTACATATATATATATATATACAGGGTGTTTCAGGAGGAAAGGTCACTACTTCGGGAGGTGATAGTATCGGTCATTGTGAGAAAAAAGTTCATATGAACATGTGTCTAATTCTGAATGGTTACGGAGATAAAGCTGTCTGAATCTGATGCGCGCGCAGCTCTTCCTCCCGCTTCCCTCTCCTATAACCTTGAACCATGTAAGCTGTAATGTAAGCATATAACATAAGCCAATCGACAGCTGACTGTTGTGAGTGACATTGTTTGGTGTTTGAAGCAGTGTTAAGAATGCCACACACCTTCACACATGCCGAATATGCAGATATGGTGTATGTCTACGGTTTTTGCGATGGAAGTGCAACAGCTGCTGTTGCAGAATACCGTCGACGGTTTCCGAACCGCAGAATTCCGGATCGAAGAGTGTTTACCAGGGTTTTCAAAACATTGCGTGAGATTGGTACACTTCCCAGCGCTCATGTTTCATCTGAACGTGAAGGTCAACAAGATGTGGATGAAGTGGAAAACATTCTTCAGTTGGTAGAGCGTAGTCCTACTACTACCTCACGAAGAATTTCTACACGTCTCGGTGTACCACACACAAGAGTATGGCGAACATTACGTGAGGAAGGCTTGCATCCATATCATGTACAGCGTGTACAACACCTTCAACCAGGAGACGCTGCCATGCGACTGGAATTTTGTCATTGGGTAAATGCTAATCGCCGATTGCTTCGATTAATACTGTTCACCGATGAAGCTACTTTCACCCGTGACGGTATCAACAACACTCGTAACTCTCATCGGTGGTCAGACGAAAATCCAAATGCCACTGTGGAAACAAATTTTCAACATCGCTTCTCTGCCAATGTGTGGTGCGGTATCATCGATGATCAGCTGATTGGCCCTGTTACTTTAGAGAATCGTGTTACAGAACAAAGTTACCTAGAATTTCTGCAAAATGAATTGCCAGGACTATTGGAGGATGTTCCTTTGGCTGCGCGCGCTGGTATGTACTTTCAGCATGACGGAGCTCCTCCACATTCTACCCGTCTGGTGATGCAATACCTAAATCAAACTTTCCCTGGTCGATGGATCGGCCGCGGTGGTCCCATTCAATGGCCACCAAGTCTCCAGACCTCTCTCCGTTAGATTATTGTTTGTGGGGGTGGATGAAAAGTCAAGTTTACAAAAAAAAGGTGGATACACGAGACGAATTGCTCGCGCGCATTTTGGATGCTGCTGTCAGCATCAAGGAACGTCAAGATCAACTCAGACGAACAACAGGCGATCTTCGCACACGAGTTGCAAAGTGCATTGAGGTTGACGGTGGGATTTTCGAAAACGTATTGTAAACTGTAACAAATTTGTCATTTCTGTATCTGATACCATTCAAAATGCCAATGTTTAAACATTAAATGTTAGAAACAGTAATTGGTTTCTCTTTCTTGATTACCATTAACAATGCTTTTGTATTTGTAGATTCAAACAGCTCTAGCTCCGTAACCATTCAGAATTAGACACATGTTCATATGAACTTTTTTTCTCGCAATGACCGATACTATCACCTCCCGAAGTATTGACCTTTCCTCCTGAAACACCCTGTATACAGTGTGTGTGTGTGTGTGTGTGTGTGTGTGTGTATATATATATATATATATATATATATATATATATATATATAAAGTATATACATTAATGAACATATTTACTCCTTCCGCTTAAATAAAATCTCCCATTATAGAAGTTTTTAAAAGCAATTTGGCTTGAGTTTTAACTTTTAAGGCAAGTTATTAAAACTGGAAATATTTCGTTTAAACTTCTCAGCGAGTGTTATTTATATACTCACGTAATAATGTATACTTAGATTTTTTATTTTGTAATTACTATTTTAATATACGAGGGTAATTCAATAAGTATCTGCAATTTTTATTTTCACAATGTTATTTTCACATCTGATAGATTATAAACACATCACTTCTCAACATAGTTTCCCTGTTTCTCAATACACTTAGTCCAGCGATCTACAAGTTTCCTAATGCCATCACAAAAGAATGTTTTTGGTTGTTTGCGTAGCCAGTCATGCACCGCCTCATTCAGGTCATCATCGCCTTGGAATCGCTGACCTCTCAAAACGTCTTTTAGTGGTCAAAACAGGTAAAAATCCGAAGGTGCCAGGTCTGGACTGTAGGCTGGATGGTCGAGAACTTCAAATTTAAGGCTTGAAGGCATTTTCTGGTCTGTGCAGCGGTATGAGGGCGCGCATTGTCGTGTAACAGAATAACACCTTCCGACAATCTCCCTCTCCGTTTTGTGCGAATTGCTTGCTTTAACTCATTCCGAAGCATGTCAGAATACGATGCACTTGTTACTGTAGTTCCACGCTCTAGATAATGTTCAAGGATAGGGCCTCGTGTATCCCAAAACAGTATTAGCATAACTTTACCTGCTGACGGCTGCGCTTTGAACTTCCTTTCAACGGGAGATGTTGGATGCTTCCATTGCATGCTCTGTCGTTTGCTCTCTGGTTCATTGTGATGGATCCAGGTTTCATCTCGTGATAATGCGCTCCAAAAAGTTTTCACCTTCATTATGATACCGCGCCAAAAGACGAGAGCAAACGTCCATACGATTACGCTTCTGCTCTTCTGTCAACTGTTTGGGCACCCATCTTGCACAAACCTTGTGAAAGCCAAGAATGTCATGAATTATTGAATAGGCTGACCCTTGAGTGATGTCTAATGAAGATGCAATTTCTTTATTGTTAATCTTCTGTCATCGAAAATCATGGCTCTGGCTTCTTCCTGCTTGTCACCACTGGTTGATGTTGACGGTCGTCCTGAGCGCTAAGCATCTGTCATACATGTCCGACCTTCCTTGAACATTTGAATCCACTCATACACACTTCGGCGTGGTAACGCATTATTCCCATACTGAACACATAAACGCGTATGAATTTCAGCTCCTTTCGCACCTTCTGCCCACAAAAAACGAACCACGATCTCTGTCCTTCCAGAGTACAAATTGAAAGCGGCGCAACCATGCTCACTACTCGTAGGAAATGTGACAGCTACGAGTAGCCTAAATAAGCCTATACTGTTGCTACCCTAAATAAGCCTATAGATCTCAGTTTAGTTCGTTATTATGAGTATATATATATATACTATATTATCACTAAAATAAAAAGTGCGGATACTTATTGAAGTACCCTCGTATATACAAGGATCTCATGACTAAAAAAGGCATGAAGAAACCTTGAAATAATTTTGTATAAACATTCACTAAATGTTTTACAAAATTCTATTAAATTTATACTAAATGTTTAGATTCGTAGGGACCAGTCGGTCTGTTGCTGTTTGGTATCCCTAAATGACTCCGCAACTAACCTTCGTCATTGTTCTTCGGCATTATGGCAGTTTCTTCTCTGGTTTACGTCGGACGGCTTTTTAACAGAGAAAAGGACAACGTGGAATGGAGTCTCGGAGTTTTCTAGGCTACGTGTCCCTCATTAATACATTGAACTCTCTATGTTATTATATGAGGGTTTCCACCCGATGAGCAATTCCACAAAATCCATCATTTCGTTATCAATTTTGCACCGACGTCCTCCATTTGGTGGTGGTCTTTTCGAAGACCTTGTTTCTATGAACCGTTTAATTACCGACCAAGTCGTTCCTCGTTTTGCATTAAGAGTTTCAGCTACTGATAAATAGTCCTCTCCATTCGAGAAAGCCTGTACGGGGGCTTCCTGTCATCATCTGAAATTCTTGCGTATATGTGGTGTAGTGGTTAGCATCGTTGACTACGAATCCACCGGCCCCAGGTTCGAGTTCTGGCGACGGCAGGCGGCGCGCAGCTAACTCAGCTATTCATCCTTCTACACAATGAAAATTGGTTGGTAGATAACTGGGTAGCCTAGTGGTTAAGACGTTGGACTGTTGATCGGAGGTCGTGAAATCGAGTCCTGGCGAGGACTTTGTAGTTTCTGACCACCCATGGTGGGTTATGGTTCAAATTCCACGTTAAGCTGTAGGTCTAAGGTGGGAAACAAAATCCAAGGTTATATATATATATATGCGCCTCGGTGGTGTAGTGGTTAGCGTCGCTGACTACGAATCCAGCGGCCCCGGGTTCGAGACCCGACGGCAGCCGGCGCGCAGCAAAACCCAGCTGTTCATCCTTCCACACAATATAAAAAAGAAAGTGGTTGGTAGATAAATGGGTACCCTAGGTGGCCTAGTGGTTAAAACGCTGGGCTGCTGATGGGGCGTGGTTCGGATTCCACGTTAAACTGTAGGTCTAAAGTGGAGTGAAAAGCTTGACCTTCGTCAGAATGAACAATTCAGGCGGAAGCTAACCAAAGGTGTGTGTGTGTGTGTGTGTGTGTGTGTATATATATATATACGTATATATATACAGGGCCGGCGAAAGCTGCCCCGGGCCCCGGGGAAGGATTGGTATATGGGCCTGCTGTTTACTCAGTATTTTAGTATGAATGTTTTTTGTGTACATAACAAACAAAATGATTACACTGGGTAACAAAATTTGAAAATTTTTCTGTTTATTGTGATTTTTCTGTCGTTTCTTAATGATTTCGGGGCGCTGATTCCAAAAATGATATTGGTTTTGCTCTATCATCAACCGTTTCAAAAATATAGGTTATCACACTTTTCATATGGCAAAGTATATAAAGAAGGCTAACATAAATATTTTCTGAAAATAAAAACACTATTGGAAATTAATGTTTATTGAGCCAAAATTGTTTGACAAACCCAAAATGGTGTAAAGGAAATAATATATATCATGAGGAGAACCGATAAGAGAATAACAAGCCTCGTTATGCAGTGTGCGTTCCTTAAAATGCACTGAAGAACGCGACTTCAGCGTATGAACATTCTTATCCTTTCTGATCAGCGACCATACGTAGTCTCCCATCATGGAAGCATCCCAATGGCCCTGGTACCTTTTCTCCATCGTTTGAATATCTTGAAGGAATCTTTCGCTATGTTCTTCAATCACATCGCTCAGGTTATCACGGAAAATGTCTAGATGTGAATGCAGATAGTGTAATTTTAAAGACATACGGCACTCCTTTTTGCCATAGCACTTAATCAAGTTTGATACAAACTCCTTATAGTTTGGTGCTTTATGGTTGCCTAAAAACCCACGAACCACATCACGGAAAGCACACCAAGCCTCTTTTTCGATCGGTCATCTTGGCTTCAAGGTTCTTTGAATTCAACAGCGCCTTGACTTGTGGTCCTACAAAGATGCCAGCCTTGACTTTGGCCTCAGAGAGTTTAGGGAACATGACCCGAATCTGTTGGAAAACTTCCCCTCCAAAATCTAACGCAGTTACAAACTGCTTAATTAGACCCAACTTAATATGGAGAGGTGGTAGCAGAACTATGTCAGGCTTCACAAGAGGTTCCCTGAGTACATTGTACTTTCCTGGTTTGCAGTCCTTCACGTGGAGGCCACTGAACTGTTTTATAGTGCTCAGTTGAAGCCCTGCTATCCCACAGGCAAAGAAAACATGAATATTTAGTAAACCCTCCTTGTAAACCTAACAGGAAACCAATCATTTTGAAATCACCACACACGTCCCAGTTATATTGTTCATACCTGATTTGAGTGAGCAGTTGTTTGACATTTTCATAGTCCTCTTTCATTTGAACAGAATATGCAACTGGTATAGATGGATATTTGTTCCCATTGTGGAGTAGAACAGCTTTTAAACTCCGAGTTGAACTGTCAATAAACAGGCGCCACTCTGAGGGTATATGTGTTAACCCAATAGCTGTGAATAGACCATTAACCTCGCTGCAATAACAGAGAGAGCCATTGACATCGTAGAACCTTGCAAACTCTTCATGCCGCTTTCGGTATACAGTGCTCTTGCAGTCTTCTCCAAGCTAATTCCACTCTTTGAGTCTGGAGGTCAGAAGCTCAGACCCTGATTTCGTCAGACCCAAATCTCTAATTAAGTCGTCCAATTCCCTCTGATTTGGAAAGTGAGGGTTTTTACTGAAAGTTATTGTATATTCTTCACCATGACTGTCCTCACTAGCCGACATCTCAGATGAGCTAGCTGCATCCTCATTTTCAACCTGCAAAGCAAAGAAACAAAATATAGGCATAGCTATATATGTAGAAGAGCATCAGCACTAAGAAAAATCGACACATAATGACCCACAATCTGTAAATACAGAAGGTAAAGTAATGGATAGATACCTGTTCTGGTGGACGTAGTATTGGAAGACCTTCGCCATGTGGTACAGGAGCTATGGACGACGCTATGCTTGGAAACTGAAGAATCTGCCTTCCTTTAACTTTCTTGTACTTCGAAACATCTACCATGCAGTAGTAGCAATCGTCGTGGTGGCTCTTTGGTTCTCTCCATATTCTGGGTACCGCGTACTCCCCGCAGCCACCCTTCAAGTGTGGAGCGGCAGCTTCCACAGATCACATCGGGTGCCCAGGGCTAGTGATGGGCAGTATCTAGATACATGGATCGCCGATACGTATCGATCGATACTTTTGTATCGGTATCGCTTTAGCTACTTGACAAAAGTATCGATTTATCGGTGTCGCTAAGGTCAATTTTCTTAAATGTATCGAAAAAAATCGATACTTCGATACATCGATACATTAATAAGAATTTTTTAATATTTAAATAGATGTTATAATATGACACTACTGAGTTATATTTATGAATATACATAAATAATAATATTATTAAATATTTATTTAATGACAGTACTACTCTACTGGTCACGTCACACAGTACGGCGCAACGTTTAAACACGTTTGTACTTGTGTTATTGAGATTAATTAACCATAATATAGAAACATTGTTAGCTGTAGAGAAGAAGCTAGAGCGTTTGAATTCGGAGGCATTGCGTCATTGTCAGCCACTTCTCAATGCCGTCTCACAGTAGGGTTCACTAAGCAGTTTGAAAGTTTCTGTGCCTTGATGCGTCGCATGAGTGTAAAGCAGCAATACTGGCATCGTCTTCAAATCCTCTGTTCAAGTTAAAGTGGATGACAATAAAAGGCAAATTTAATACTAACATTGTCAAAAAGAGGGTTCAAGAAATGTTGGTTAATGCTGTTAAGAGCCTCAGCGAGCAGACCCCCCAGCAACAACTAAGTGATGCTGAATCTGACGGAAGTGCAGATGATTTCTTCTGTTATGAGTCTGCTTCCACTAATGTCTCTGCAACCCAAGATTCCACTGAGATGGAAGTTTTACAGTATCTGGGTGATGGAAGTCATTCTCTCCAATCTCTGAGGCAGTACCCAGGAATTCTACGGGTCTTCCTGAAGTATAACACACCACTACCATCCTCTGCTCCTGTAGAACGGTTGTTTGGTTTGGCTGGTCACATTCACGTTCCAAAAAGGAATAGACTGTCTGACCAGATGTTTAGCCAGCTGGTATTTTTGAAGGGTAATAGTAATTACTTTTAATTGTTAGTGTAATATTTTCAGTCATTCATGTATCCTGCAAAATTAAAACATACTTTCATTAAATAAAGCAATTGTTTTTATTTACATCTATAAAACCCATTAAAATGTCGTTGATTTTACTTACAGTGCATACAAATTACTAGTATAAACAATAATATCTAATACCTACATATTAGTGATGTAGGTCACATCCGCATCCGCATCCGCGGAACATCCGCACATTTTCTCGCATCCGCGTCCGCATCCGCACTTTGGACTGCGGATGTCGTGCGGATGTGGACCGTTGAGATAAAACGTCATTAATAAGCGGAAATTATCAAATTCTACTATATTAGTAGAACTAGTTCATTGTGCGCAAAAGTGATGCAAGCGACAAGATGAGAGGCTGTTCTTGTATGAAGTTACTCTCTTGCAACCTACTTAGATCCACGTTACAAAGCTAAGTTATTTTCACCTAGTACATTAGAACGAGTTAAATCATCACTTGGCAAAGCAGTTGAAGAGCTTCAATCTCTTGAATCTGTCGCTTCGCCACCCACCAAAAGAATAAAAGTTTCAGTGACAGAACCAACACCTTCAACAAGCAAATCTATCACAGAATCTGTCTCTCAGTTTCTTGAGTCAAGCAGCAATGACGAGACCTACGCGATGTCAAAAGATGTAGTAAAAATGATCGAGAGCTATCACCAAGAAAAACGCCTGGCTGCATGTGACAATCCTATTAGTTGGTGGAAAATACGCAGAATATCTATCCATACTTGAGTAAACTTGCAAGGAAACATTTAGCCTGTCCTCCAACAAACGTACCAAGCGAGAGATTATTTAGCAGTGCTGGATTAATATATGATGAAAAGAGAAACAGACTGGCAGCAGAAAAGGCAGAAAAATTAATGTTCCTTAAGCATAACCTTCCTATAATTAAGTTTGAACATTAAACGATGAACATCTTAGTTTACTTTATTTTAATTACTCATTTATAAATATGCCTAATAAAACTTTAAACTTAATATAAATAGTTATCAAGCTAATTAAAGATCTCTCTATAAGGGTGGAGGTTGGGGAAAGAGGTCGGTGGGGGTGCATTTGAGTTGGGTTCACGTCCCGCATCCTGGTAACACAATTATGGTTTCTAATTGTGGCTGAAACTCAACAATATAACGAATTTATTTGCAGACGAATTCACTAATTGATTTCTATATTAGTTAGATGCTTGATATTATTTTATATGTTCAGAGAAAAGTACAGCAATTATTGTACAATTAATCAATTATACTACATTATAGCTACAGCTCTCTCTATATAATAACTTATTATATACGTTAAACACAACAAATCTCGAATATATCCTAAAAAATACGAAAATGTAGACATCCGCATCCGCATCCGCGGATGTTGAAATCAAACATCCTCATCCGCATCCGCATCCGCGGATGTTAGAAAAATGACATCCGCTACATCACTACTACATATTAAATGAATAATTATAAAAATGTACCGGCGACACATGTATCGGCGATGCATGTATCGGTATCGCTTAAGACATCTAGAAAGTATCGGCGTATCGGTATCGCCTAAGACGTTCTTCATGTATCGATGTATCGGTATCGCTTTAGCGATTTTCATGTATCGATGCCCATCACTGCCCAGGGCTTATCTTGGTCACCTATAGGCATACCAAAATAGAGCCGATACGCGATCCAGAACTTGGTGCTTTTCACAATCTTGTGCGATACTTGCTTGGGGCCTATGTAATACCCACAAACGTAGCAGAATATATCCGGCGAGTGTTTACAAGCTCTAGTTGCCATTCTCTTTACCAAACTGTACTACATTAATCATAACCTGCAGATATAGAGAGAAGAGTTATTAAATCTGCAACAGATTACAGTTTCCAGAAAAAAGATGTATTCACAACACTGAAATAATGTTCGCAATAAAAAAGGATCGATAACATTCAAATCGTCAGCACAGAGAAGCACAGAAACACAGTACCTCAGTGCTGTAACCATCAGACAAACAACCTGCTTTCTTTGTGTGCTCACACTTACTGACTTCTCAGACTCTGCGCTCTTCTTTATAGCACAGTGGAAGTTTCGGGCAATTTCTAGAGCAAGAAACTGTCAACGAACATCCGGATTGTTCTCAACAATTCCTGATTATTCTGATATTGCTGCGCCCATATAACATTACACTGGTAAAACATGAAAATGGATTATCTCTGAAACCATTGATGATACACACAAACCAAGGCCAGATTTGGACTCAGCGCCCACAAATGCATATAAAAACAAAAAATTCTATATAAACAGAATCAGTGTTACACAGTGTTATATGTTCAAGTCACTATTTAAAACATACAGTATGAATAAGGAAAATGACCATTTTAATTTTCGAATCAATTATATTAATTCTATCACCATACAATTTACAAATGCAGTACCAGTCCATGCAGGCAAGGCAGTTGTTTACTGCAAGATTTTCATAATTAAAGTGTACTTTCTTTGCCTTCTCTCTAGCAAATTGGTAAATGATTCTGATGAAATTTAAGTACAGGCTAACTGGCTTTCAATTACAATGGTTCTCAGATATGTCAGTCGGTTTTGGGCATTGGTGGACCGCAGATAATATTTTATCTGTTTCAGTTTGACTATGATAAACTCTATATAATGTATGTTCATTAATTATATTTCCTCTCTGTTATTTAATCAATTGCTTTATTAATATTTTTAGATTTTATCCCCCTCTTTCCGGGCCCCTGGGATTAACCCGGCTTCCCCGCCCTCGTGGCGTTGGTCTCTCTTCACACGAGGTCAAGCTGGTGGCCCCGCCTCTAGGTCTGGTTTGGTGGGAGCGAGTTGCTTTCTTGCGCTCTCCACCGTACATAGCCAGGCACGCCCGGCTCATCTGGTACCGTCCTGAGCCAGGCATCCATTCTTCTCTTGAAGACTTCAACTTTGACCCCCGTTACGTTTCTGAGGTCCTTTGGAAGCTGGTTGAAAAGTCTTGGCCCCTGACAACCAGCTATTTTCCTTCAAAGTTGAGGAGGTCCCTTGTCGGGCCTTTAATTTGGGAACACTACACATTCTGCCTTTCCTATTTTCCAGTGTTGTTTGAATGGTAATTGGATTTAGTTTTAGGTTTGGTACCAGTTTTTCGATCATTTTCCATATGTAGATTATGGTGTACCTCTCTCTTCTTCTTTCCAGGGAGTACAAATTTAGTTTACGTAGTCTTTCCCAGTAGTTGAGTTCTTTGCAGCCATCAGTCTTGGCTGTGAAATGCCTCTGCGTTATTCTAGTTTATTAGTTTTCTTCCTTTTATATGGGGACGTCAAAACTGAGCAGTATTCAAGTTTTGGTATAATCAGTGTTTTTAGCATGGGAATCATTACTGCCCTGTCCCTTCTCTTGAACGTTCTTAGAACCTGTCCGGCAACTCTTTTTGCTTTATTTATCGCTATCTGATTTTGTGTTTCGAATTTCACATCATCTGTCATTATTATCCCGAGATCGATCGCTTTCGTGCTTCTCTGAATTTCCCGTCTATCTGGAGCATAATATGCAGTCTGTTTAAGTTCTTCTTTTCTACCATATCTCAGGAGCTGAAATTTCTCGGTATTAAATGACATGTTGTTGTCTTCTGACCATTTGTATATTTTGTTCGTGTTCCTCTGCAAGGCCTCCACGTCATGTACATCGCTGATTTTTCTGCTGATCTTTGTATCGTCTGCAAAGGATGTTACTATACTGTTGCTGTTTACTCCGCTGTCTATGTCTGTTAACATGATAATGAACAGGAATGGGACCAGTACTGTCCCTTGTGGTACTGAGCTGCGTACTTCCGATTCTGATGATGATTACCTTGAATTTTGACGACCTGCAGACGTTCTCTGAGGAAGTTGTAGATCCATTTTCCCACTTTGCCTGTTATTCCCATATATTTAATTTTATGTGCTATTATACCATGGTCACATTTGTCGAAAGCTTTAGCAACATCTGTGTATATAACATCGTAGTTGTCATTGCCTTCCAATGCATCTAGGATATTGTTGTAGTGTTCTATTAGTTGTGATAGGCATGATCTACCTGATTGGAATCCATGCTGATTTTCGTTGAATCTTTCCCCTGTCTCCAGGAAGTCATAAATTTTCTTTCTAACTATTCTTTCAAATACTATGGTCAGGTGGGACGTCAATGACACTGGTCTATAGTTCTTTGCTTGAGATATTAGGGTGCGTCGAATTTTTCAACTTTCAAATTCCAAATATGAGGGGTGCTAAAACGTTGCAGCATGACTTAGGAATTCTAAAGATATTTTTGTTAATTTAATATAATTTAGTTTTGCTAGGTAAGAAGCTACATAAAAATAGTGACTTTTTTGACTTTTTTGTGGAATTATATAATAATTATTATATTATAATTATATATGCTGTATATATAATGCACTGCTGTTTTTGCTTATTTCACAGGTTGAAACATATCCATCAGTGTGCTGAAGATTACTTGTCCGTCACTGCTATAGTTCTTTGCTTGAGATATTAGGGTGCGTCGAATTTTTCAACTTTCAAATTCCAAATATGAGGGGTGCTAAAACGTTCCAGCATGACTTAGGAATTCTAAAGATATTTTTGTTAATTTAATATAATTTAGTTTTGCTAGGTAAGAAGCTACATAAAAATAGTGACTTTTTTGACTTTTTTGTGGAATTATATAATAATTATTATATTAATAATTATATATGCTGTGTATATATAATGCACTGCTGTTTTTGCTTATTTCACAGGTTGAAACTATTCATCAGTGTGCTGAAGATTACTTGTCCGTCACTGCTACCATCCTAACCAGTGGGAATTGACCTACAATGGCTTCTAAAAGGAGGACAAGACTTACTAGCGGTCCTAGCTTACATGACGCCCTGGGCGAACCTCACCTTCAGCGCCCCCCCCCTGTTCGCCAACACACACACATTCGAATCCCCCAAAATAAAGGACAGACATAACTCTTTCACAAAATAACTTTTTATTGGACTAATTGTTGGAACTTCAGAACCAAAACAAAGACTCAAATTTCTGAATTTTACAAATCCTTCATCACGTAAATAGAATAACTCACTTAAGAGAATGTAATTATGATACTATGAACAGGAAAAATACAAATTAAATTGCACAACTGCCATAAATAAACTAGAGAATCAAATTTCTAAATTGTACAAATGCTCTATCACATAAATAGAATAAGACACTTAAGAGAGGGTAATTATTATGCTACACTTTGAACAAGAAACAAAATAAATTGCACCACAGCACAACTGCCATCTAAAGCCTGACTCTTCTTACCTTCCTTGATGCAAAGTCATGAATTAAATCATCATATGAAATCTGCTCAGCAATTGCATGATTTATACTGATGATGGCCAGACCGGTAAGGCGTTCCTGTGACATAGTTGACCTCAGGTAGGATTTGATGAGCTTCAGCTTTGAAAAGCTCCTCTCTGCTTCAGCAACAGTGACTGGAAGAGTAAGACCAATTCTGAGAGCAGTCCACAAATTTGGATATATTTCAGAGAGCTCCCTTTCATGGATAAATGTCAACAGTTCAAGCAAGGATATGGTCTTTGATGGCAAGTCAGGCAAGTTCTTCAGCTCCTGTGCAAGCTCTCTGCCATCCAAGTCAGATTGTCCCTTAAAGTGTAGTGTAGTACTAAGGTTCACACATTGTTCTGTCAGCTCCTCAAATGTGAGATTTTGGAAATGTGTCAGCACTCCAAACTTCTCTCCCACAATTTCCAACGTGGAAAATCTTTCCTGAATGGCTGATGTTGCAGCATCAACCACTGCATTGAAAAATGTCACCTCCAGCTTCTTCAAAGCATCAATCAAGGGCTCATCAGATGCTTCATAGGAGAAGTGCCGCTTTGTGGACCTCAGCCGTTTTTGTTTTAACACAGCCTCCACATTCATTTGTTCACAGATATCTGTGGCTGCCATTTGTGCAGCCACAAAACCTGTTGCCCTGTAATTGCGGAGACCTCTCTCTGTTTTTTTTAGGAGATTTACTGCAACATCAACGTGCATGCTAGGAGACTGCATCTGCTTGCTCACATGCTGAATTTGGCACAACAGGTCATGCCACACCACTGAACAAATGGCGAAGCGGTATGACCCAACCTCCTCTGACAGAGATTGAGCCTCGACCTTTATTACAGAGTCTTTGGTGTGGTCCCTCACCTCGATCAGTGCATCTCTCACTGCAGCTGCCTGATATCTCAGGGGCTCCACACTCTTGATCTTGCTTTCCCACCTTGTATCAGACCACATCTTCAATGTGATGTTCACATGTTTTTTCAAAATGGCCCATCGTTGTGTGGAGGCTGAAAACAAGTTGTAAAGCTTCTGCAAGATGCCAAAGTAACTTGTGGCATCAATAGATCCCTTAGCAGCATCGGCCACAAGCAAATTCAGAGAATGAGCCCCACATGGAACAAACAGAGCTCTGGGATTAATTTCTAGGAGCCTGGATTGAACACCCTTGTTTTTTCCCCTCATGTTGGCCCCGTTGTCGTATGATTGTCCTCTACAGTCCATGAAAGGAACTTTTAGCTCCTCCAGTCTCTTCAGAATCAGAGATGCCAAATGTTGACCAGTGGACTCCTCTTCCTCCAAAAACCCCATGAAATGTTCCTTTATATGGGGCTTCCCCTCCAGTGACACAACCCGAATCACAACTGACAACTGTTCAGTGTGGCTGATATCTGGAGTGCAATCTAGAATTATTGAAAAAAACTTTGATTGTTTGATGTCGCTCACCATTGCTGAAATGGTCTTGCTGCTCGACAAATCAATGAGTTCGTTTTGTATGTGGTGGCCGAGGTAGCTGGTGTGACTGGAGGTCCCTTTTTGGACACGGTTAATGTGCTCTTGCATTATAGGATCAAAATGTGCCATCAGTTCAACTTCTTTCAGAAAATTGCCATTTGATGGTGAGAACAATTTTTCTGTATGTCCCCTTAGTGCCAAATTCCTAACTGCCAGAGAATGCACAATAGCAGTGAGACGTGTCAGCACCGCTCTCCATCTCAACTTCTCAGCCTCCAGAAGTGCCATCTCCTGCTTGTCAATGGTCTCCCCCTTTCTCATCCTCACTGCCAGTTCTTTCCAGATTTTCATAGAATTTAGGTGTTCTGAACTGTTGTCATGTGATGTGAGCAATGAGCTTGCATGCTTCCAGTCCGAGAGTCCCAAACTTGTTAAATTTATTTTCCTCTTGGAAAATAATGTACAACAGAAACAGAAAAGGCTGTTGTTTTTTAAGGAATAGACCAACCAACTTCTGGTTATATTTTCCCCACTAACCAATGACTTCCTGAAGTATTGATGGTGGAAACTTCTTCCGTCACTGTCGTTTCTAGGGAATACAAAGTCAGATGGTACTTGACTTGGTCCCCTGGAAACCAGTTGTGTCCGAATTCTCCAGTCAGAACTGAAGGCCAGTTAGCAGGGTCGGTGGACAGAGACTCATCCTCAGGAGGCGATTCTGCTCCAGGCATTTCTAATAGAAAGAACAAGAGCATTACTCATTAGTATACACACCTAAGTTAGATAACACATTATTCACAGCACTTTGTTATGGTGGTGGTGTTATGGAATTATGGTGGTGAAACACCACACATACCCAGTAACCCAGACCCAGTGATAATAACATTATAATTTATAACTGTTTGCAAAATGCTTTGCAGGGATGCACACACATACACATACACACACACGCACACACTCACAGACATATGTGCACACAAACTCACCTGAAGAGTCCTGCCGGGGAGAAGTAGAAGCAAATGGGTCTTCATCCTCAGGATCAGACTGCATTTGTGGAGACATATGTGAGGCTGAGGAGGTAGATGGCTCCTCAGCCTCAATAATGGCAGAAGTAGACGGCTTCTCATCCTGGCTAGTGGCAGAGGGTGTTCCAAAATATTTCAAAAGTGCCCCTGCAAATAGTAAAATAGAACATAACAGACCAATGCATGAATAGGCTAGTACAATTAATTTAACATGTTATTAAGCACAATTTATTAAACTTTTAGAATAGGAAACAAATGAATAATACAACCTCCTTGGTTAATGGCTAATTATATACATAATAGTACACTTCAAATGACTCAGAAAGCTATATCACAAAATAGCAGTGCAATATAGCAGTGAAGAGTAGATGACATAGCTCTATACCTTTATCTTTTGCTCGTTTCTCCTCTTCTTCTTTCCTCTTTTTTCTAAACTGAGCACCTGATAGCTTTGACCTCTTCTTATCCATTTGCGGTTATTTGACAGACCTTAGTGGCTTAGTGTGAAGATTCGTTCTGTAATAAATAATATACATTTCACTATTTAACCAAACCCAGAAAAATAACATTACATATGTTAAAGTATGGGCCTTTATTCCCAATAATATTAATCTGGAAGCATTTTGCATTGTTTAGGTCTTTTATGGGAAGGTTTATGGAAAATGCAATAGATGGTTTTTTATTAATAAAAATATATTTATTGATCTTTTATTATTTATTTTATTTTATTTTTTATTTTTATTTATTTCTTTATTTATTTATTCTTATTTTTATTTTTATTTTTTTTGCAGGCGCTCATGCCGCCCCTCCACAAATGCCGCCCTGTGCGGCTGCCCATATTGCCCATATGAGGAACCGCCACTGGGCCGACGCCACATCTTGTTTCAGCTGCGGCTAGTTAGGCTGCAAAAGAAGGCTGTAGTGGATGCTGTTTTGCCAACCATCAAGCCCTCAGCATGGTATGCATTCAGCGAAATGATAATCCAGACACTCTTGTGCTCAGATGACAGTGAGGAGAGGAGAGCTGGTGTCCAAAAGATTGTTGACATGAGGGGTGGAGATGATGACACACTTGGAGATCTTTCTGTACGTCCCAGGAAGACACCTTCCATCAACCCCAGTGCTTCTTCCGTGTTGGAGCTGACAGACTGGTCTGACGGGGTATTTGAACCTCCTTTGACATGTAAACTGACTACAGCGGAAGTAAAGAAGTTCTTTGACAAGCCTATGCAAGTTCCACAGTGGCCCTGTCATGCTCAGTCAATAGAGAGGTGTGTGAAACAAGTCACAGAGGCAGCAGGCAGGGTGTATACACATGAGAAACGTGAGGGCTATATCAGAGGCCATGAAGCAAGTCGGCGGCTGATGTCCAAGAACGAATCAAAGCAAGACTTGATGAAACTTCTTGTTTAAATTTTTTTTTTTACTGATGTCATTACTTTCTAATGTTGTTTTATGATTACAAGGATATGTTTTATGATTACTAGGATATGTTTTATGCAGAGAAACTAAAATTTTTATAGCATTACCTGACATTTTGAGAAGCTAAAATTAATAAATGTTGTTTTCCGAGAGCAATTTATTTGCTTTTTAATCAAACGTAGATTTACCAAGCTAAGTGTTGAGCAATCACAAAAATAATAGCAGATTTGAATTCTTCACATCCAAAAACATATTTTTAAAACCCCTCAGTGAAGGAATTGGCAAAAATTAATTTTCACCTCCCAAATTGACACACCCTATGAGATATGTCCCCTCCTTTATATATAGGGACAATGTTTGCTCTTTTCAACATGCTCGGTATTTCCCCAGTGTCTAGGGATCTTCTCCATATCCACTATAAAGGTGTAGCTATTTCATTTTTACAGTTTTTAATCAATAATGCGTTCCAATTGTCCGGATCTGCAGCTGAATGTGGTTTCATTTGTCCTATAGCTCTCGCTACATCTTCTGGTGTAAAATCAAAGTCTGTTATATATTCTCCTTGCAGTTCCTCTTCAAAGAATGCATTTATGTCAGGTATCGCTTTGTCACCTTTTGGGGTACTGAAAACTGATTCATATTGAGCTCTCAATGTATCAGATATTTCTTTTGGATCGTCGGTTAGTTCATTATTTCTAGTCCTTAAGGGCCCAATAGCGGCGCACGTTTTTGTTTTCCTTTTTGCATAGCTATAGAAGTATTTTGGATTTTCCTTTATTTCTTTTACCACCTTTTCCTCTTCCCTCTCTGTATGGTCCTTAATCAGGGCTTGTATTTCCCTATCGATACCCTCCAGTTTTTCTTTTATTGCTTTCCTCTCATTATCTCCGCAGTTACCTAACTTCGCCTCCACTCTCTTTCTTTTGCGGAATAGTCTTCTCTTTTGCCTCTCTAGCCAGCTCCTCTTTCCTTTTGGCTGTGATTTCGGAGCATATTTTTCTAAATTCTCAGCGTTTTTTCTTCCAAGGTTGTTAGCATTTCTTCATTTGTTTTATTCTTGAAAATTGTTCTCCATTCTATTTGGGCCATGTGCGATGTGATTGCGTCCCAATTTATAGTCTTGGAGTTTAAATTAAAGGCCCCGAATTTACTTCTTTCCTCAATATGTGTATTGTCTTTTAATGCTGTCGTCATATTTGTTGATATCTCGATTAAGTTGTGGTCTGAGATAATGGTTGGGGTTATTTTTATATCAGCAATCAAGTTCGTGTTATTCGTGAATACCAGATCCAGGCAATTATTTTTTCTGGTATTTTCTGTTATCTCCTGTGTCAGCATAAACTCATTTGTGAGAACCATCAACATTTTTGCTTGCTCCTGGTCTTCTCTTGCGCACCTTTTTGTATTTTATAAATGGGAAGTTAAAGTCTCCGCAGATCATTATATTGGGGATGGAGGGTTTATGGCCATTATTAGCTTTCTGATGGCATCAATGGCCTCCGAGAATTTTTTGGTTGGGGTGCTTGGAGGTCTATAGATGACTATTACTATCACGTTTAGTTTTTCTATTTTCAGTGCTAGGAGTTCCACATAGCTATTTGATTTACTTATTATCGTCTCTGTCATATGACCTTCCTGTACATATATAGCACAGCCACCTTTACGTCTCGTCGTTCTATCCGCTCTTAGTAAGTTGAAGCCCTCTATATTTATCTCTTTCTTGTCAATACAATGTTCGCAGTTTTCACAATTTCCTTGGCAATCTTTAAGATGAGTTTCTGTGAGGCATACGATGTCAGCCCTTGTTTCGTCCATAAATCCTTTCAGGTACGAAACCTTATTGAGTGATTGGTTTGGTCTTATTCCTTGAATATTAGCCAGGTCAATTTTTATGTTCTGTTTTTTGTTGCCCCTTGCGCATTTCAAGTTCGTTTTCCTTCGATATCGCTTGATTCGTTGCCCTATGATCCTCCGAGAGAGATCCGTTTCCGCCTACTTGTACTGGTAGCTTCTTACCCGGTAGCGGTTTGCCTCGGGGGTTTCCAGCTGTGTCAACTGCATGTGGATGACATTTAGCATCCGTAATGTGTCCGCGATGTTGAAAACATTTTCTTGTTTGCTTATTGTGTTCCTATTGTTGTTCCTATTGTTGTTATTTCTATTGTCATTTAAACTTTTTCCTTTGTTCTTTGAGTCCGTCGGGAGATGTTGATAGTAGCATTTTTTCCCGAATTTGCAGGTTCCATATTTTGCGTAAGTCCTGCAGATGTCTGGGTGGTAGAATTTACATCCGTCTCCAAATTTACAATGACCATTATTTTTGAAGAAATTGCATATTGGGAGATGTTCAAATATACATTGTCCTCTTTTAAATCTGCAATTATCTTTTATCTAATACCTGCATATAATTCCTTCCCCATATTTACTCTTGGCCTTTGTTTTTTGCTCCTTATTGGGAGACAGTTTCACTCCGTTTTCTTGATTGCCCTCTAGTCTTGTCCTATTTGTGCTATTTGTGCTAGTTATGTTTGTGTCCTTCGTTGCCCTTATGCTGTGTGTTGTCTTTACACACTTTGTCGCCTGTGTTTTCGGCCTCGTTTTGTGACGGTATTTGATTTTTTTCTATTTCGCCTTTCTCCGTTTCTTCCGTTTTCCACTGTTCTTTGTTCCCACTTTCCTCTTTCATTCTCTTCTCGTAGTCTCTTTCTGCTTTAAATACTGTAAAAGAGTTTAATTCGGTCAAGCAGTTCTCGCAGAAATTTTTATCCCATTAAACTGCTTTGCGTTCGTTATAAGGGAGATTTTTTTCATCTCCCCATTCTAGGCATTTAAAATCAAAAAGTAGCTGACAAAAGTCACACCTCATCGCCCCTGTCTCATCTGTTGCATCTTTACAGGTACCACAGAGTTGCGGGTATGTATTAATTTCCATGTTCGTGAAGTGAATCAAAAAGGGGTATTGTGGGAGGTATTGGGTGGGGAGATGACTCAAGCTGGGTGAGGAAAAGAATTTCCCGTTACTCCGGGGCGGGGAATCGGGGATGTGGCACGCTGTATACTTCTCACTTATATATATATATATATATATATATATATATATATATATATATATATATATACCATTTTCGAAGCTTTATTATTATTATTATTATT
This sequence comes from Bathynomus jamesi, assembly GCA_023014485.1. NCBI lineage: Eukaryota > Metazoa > Arthropoda > Malacostraca > Isopoda > Cirolanidae > Bathynomus > Bathynomus jamesi. The sequence goes on along the minus strand of JAJOZX010009404.1, from coordinate 107,548 downwards.
ATTGTGGAAATAGTAGCAGTGGTTTTCAGTTTAGCTTCTGAGTCGTTTGGTTTGAATATGATATGAATTTCATTATATTTTTTCTCAGTCTATTTTTATTTCGGTTTACGCATTTCGCACGAGCTTTATTTTCTGATGCAAAATGCAGATTTTAGATCCGCGTTTGCATGATTCTCTCTCTCTCTCTCTCTCTCTCTCTCTCTCTCTCTCTCTCTCTCTCTCTCTCTCTCTCTCTCTCTCAATTTGTGTGTATATATATATATATATATATATAATAATGAGAAGGAAGACCAAGGAAGCGACATACAGCATGACTTTAATAAATCCGACGTTTCGAGGGATACAACCCTCATCTTCAGAGTAAATTCTAAAATTATAAAAAGTAAAAGATAAGTAAAATTTTAAAACCATTACAAAATAAAAAAATGTTTTAATAAAATATAGTGTTAATTGGCAACATTGGGGTTAACTAGAGATACTGGCAATTGTGATGGTAATTATGTAGTTACCCACATAAATGAGGGTAGCTACGTACAGTAGTTAGCCCCGAAAGTAAGGCTAACTATGCAGTTACTTCCAAAATTCAGAGTAACTTCGTATTTTCCGACAAAATTGGGAATAACTCGAGTTAACCTTAATTTTGGTGGTAACTACGTAGTTGCCCCAAATATTAAGATAACTACGTAGTTGCTGGCAAAATTGAGGGTAACTACATAGTTACCTCCAGAATTGGGGGTTTCTCGTAATGAAATAACAGTGTAACACTGATTCTGTTTATATAGAATTTTTTGTTTTTATATGCATTTGTGGGCGCTGAGTCCAAATCTGGCCTTGGTTTGTGTGTATCATCAATGGTTTCAGAGATAATCCATTTTTCATGTTTTACCAGTGTAATGTTATTATGGGCGCAGCAATATCAGAATAATCAGGAATTGTTGAGAACAATCCGGATGTTCGTTGACAGTTTCTTGCTCTAGAGATTGCCCGAAACTTCCACTGTGCTATATAAAGAAGAGCGCAGAGTCTGAGAAGTCAGTAAGTGTGAGCACACAAAGAAAGCAGGTTGTTTGTCTGATGGTTACCAGCACTGAGGTACTGTGTTTCTGTGCTTCTCTGTGCTGACGATTTGAATGTTATCGATCCTTTTTTATTGCGAACATTATTTCATTGTTGTGAATACATCTTTTTTCTGGAATCTGTAATCTGTTGCAGATTTAATAACTCTTCTCTCTATATCTGCAGGTTATGATTAATGTAGTACAGTTTGGTAAAGAGAATGGCAACTAGAGCTTGTAAACACTCGCCGGATATATTCTGCTACGTTTGTGGGTATTACATAGGCCCCAAGCAAGTATCGCACAAGATTGTGAAAAGCACCAAGTTCTGGATCGCGTATCGGCTCTATTTTGGTATGCCTATAGGTGACCAAGATAAGCCATGGGCACCCGATGTGATCTGTGGAAGCTGCCGCTCCACACTTGAAGGGTGGCTGCGGGGAGTACGCAAGGCAATGCCCTTTGCGGTACCCAGAATATGGAGAGAACCAAAGAGCCACCACTACGATTGCTACTACTGCATGGTAGATGTTTCTAAGTACAGGAAAGTTAAAGGAAGGCAGACTCTTCAGTATCCAAGCATAGCGTCGTCCATAGCTCCTGTACCACATGGCGAAGGTCTTCCAATACCACGTCCACCAGAACAGGTATCTATCCATTACTTTACCTTCTGTATTTACAGATTGTGGGTCATTATGTGTCGATTTTTCTTAGTGCTGATGCTCTTCTACATATATAGCTATGCCTATATTTTGTTTCTTTGCTTTGCAGGTTGAAAATGAGGATGCAGCTAGCTCATCTGAGATGTCGGCTAGTTAGGACAGTCATGATGAAGAATATACAATAACTTTCAGTACAAACCCTCACTTTCCAAATCAGAGGGAATTGGACGACTTAATTAGAGATTTGGGTCTGACGAAATCAGGGTCTGAGCTCTGACCTCCAGACTCAAGAGCACTGTATACCGAAAGCGGCATGAAGAGTTTGCAAGGTTCTACGATGTCAATGGCTCTCTCTGTTATTGCAGCGAGGTTAATGGTCTATTCACAGCTATTGGGTTAACACATATACCCTCAGAGTGGCGCCTGTTTATTGACAGTTCAACTCGGAGTTTAAAAGCTGTTCTACTCCACAATGGGAACAAATATCCATCTATACCAGTTGCATATTCTGTTCAAATGAAGAGGACTATGAAAATGTCAAACAACTGCTCACTCAAATCAGGTATGAACAATATAACTGGGACGTGTGTGGTGATTTCAAAATGATTGGTTTCCTGTTAGGTTTACAAGGAGGGTTTACTAAATATTCATGTTTTCTTTGCCTGTGGGATAGCAGGGCTTCAACTGAGCACTATAAAACAGTTCAGTGGCCTCCACGTGAAGGACTGCAACCAGGAAAGTACAATGTACTCAGGGAACCTCTTGTGAAGCCTGACATAGTTCTGCTACCACCTCTCCATATTAAGTTGGGTCTAATTAAGCAGTTTGTAACTGCGTTAGATTTTGGAGGGGAAGTTTTCCAACAGATTTGGGTCATGTTTCCTAAACTCTCTGAGGCCAAAGTCAAGGCTGGCATCTTTGTAGGACCACAAGTCAAGGCTGTTGAATTCAAAGAACCTTGAAGCCAAGATGACTCCGATCGAAAAAGAGGCTTGGTGTGCTTTCCGTGATGTGGTTCGTGGATTTTTAGGCAACCATAAAGCACCAAACTATAAGGAGTTATGTCAAACTTGATTAAGTGCTATGGCAAAATGGGGTGCCGTATGTCTTTAAAATTACACTATCTGCATTCACATCTAGACTTTTTTCGTGATAACCTGGGCGATGTGAGTGAAGAACATGGCGAAAGATTCCATCAAGATATTCAAACGATGGAGAAAAGGTACCAGGGCCATTGGGATGCTTCCATGATGGGAGACTACGTATGGTCGCTGATCAGAAAGGATAAGAATGTTCATACGCGGAAGTCGCGTTCTTCAGTGCATTTTTAAGGAACGCACACTGCATAACGAGGCTTGTTATTCTCTTATCGGTTCTCCTCATGATATATATTATTTCCTTTACACCATTTTGGGTTTGTCAAACAATTTTGGCTCAATAAACATTAATTTCCAATAGTGTTGTTTATTTTCAGAAAATATTTGTTAGCCTTCTTTATATACTTTGCCATATGAAAAATGTGGTAACCTATATTTTTGAAACGGTTGATGATAGAGCAAAACCAATATCATTTTTGGAATCAGCACCCCGAAATCATTAAGAAACGACAGAGAAATCACAATAAACAGAAATTCAATAGAAACCTCCAACATAAAATGAGAATTAACCATTTTTAATTTAGGTATAAAATTTCATACACGTTTGTTAAACTGAGAAAAAGCCAGTCGGTCAATAAATTTACAAAATTAACTTAGTTAGATTTAGCTAGACATGGTTAGGCTAGGTTAGATTCGTTAGGGGTTGATTTGGTTTGGTTAAGTCTGCTAGTCTGTCCTCGAATTGCGTCTGGATTCTGGAATTTTACTCTAATGTGTTTTTTGTTAATGTATCTTTTCGAATTTTCTATTTTAATTGAATAGTAAAAATAAATGACCTGTTTAATAGGAGAGACCAATGAATTCCAATGAACTTTAAAATCCTAAGTGTATAAATTCCACTCCGGGTGATAAAACAGTTTTTCTTTTGGCGGTCATAATTTTTTCTGTTACAGTCAATCTCAATGACCCTTCTTAATTGAAAGACGCAAAATGAGTCAACCAGCTATCTATGATCGAGAAACTTTTATTCAGGAGGACGTCAGTTGGAAAATCTAACCGACCAACTGTTTTTAAACAGTCAAGAAAGTAAAAGGACGAAGAGCTGTTAAATAATCAAGTTTATAATGAATTCTTATAAATCTAAGACTTTAGCCATGCGTTTTCTTCGAAGCTCCAGTTAGTGAAGCTTTTGAAGTATTCGGCTTCATCAATAGATGCAAAGTAAGTTTCCACGATAAGTGGTATTACTGTAAGTATGTGTAAGTAAATTGTTTATAATACTTGTAAAATTTCGTAGTAATAGTAAATCCTATGCTCGATTTGTCTATAGCATTAAATACGATATTCGGATCTCTTCCGTTTGGAGGCTAGCAGCGAATTTTAATGAAAATCGGTATACTAATGTAGTTTTGGTCACTGATTTCAAATAATTAATGTTTTTAACGAAAATATCATGACTTACCCTAACCAATCGTCAAGGGCATTCATTTGACCTAACAGGCATTAATTCTTGATATTTTTTTTTTTTTTTTCTCTGCTACTTTTACAGATCTGCCGGGGATCCTTCAAAAAACGTATTCTTCGTAAAGTTGCACTTTTTACCGTTTGATCGACGCTTTTGGCAACGAAAGAACTGGGTATTTTTATCAAAGGAACACGCTTTCCCACACTTAGAGCTCTTTTTCATAAACGGTAGTAGTTTGTGACTGACTAAATTTGATACAATCCTCTAACTAGTTTAAGCTAGTTAAAACACACACTAATTATTTAAAGTGCTGTAACATGTTTGTTTTTCATTTCTCCAAAAAAGTTATTTTTGAAATCAGTGACCAAAACTACATTAGTATACCGATTTTCATTAAAACTTGCTGCTACCCCACAAACGGGAAAGACCCCACTATTCTTCCAAGATAAAGTCCCAAGAAATCACTTTAACAAATTCTCGATTTGATTTGAGTCATATCTGTGAACTGAATCGGTAGTATTTAAATATCATTAACCATCTGTGAAATAAAATTTCGGTAATGAGCCAACAAAGAATGAAAATCGGTAGGTGATAATTGCCTTCCATGTTAATTTAAGGAGTTGTGAATTCAGTTATTTAATGGAACTATTTGTTGATTAATGTTGTTTCGTGGTCGCTGGATTTTGATCTGCCCACTTCATCCTCTGAACCAATTGGGGGAAGTTTTGCGTCTAGGTGAGGTTATACTAGGTTAGGTGGTCATTATTTGTTGGATGATTACTTCTCACGTGATGAGATTTCGGTCAATCTAGGATCCAAAAATTAGGTGGCCCTAAAGCCGAGTATTACCCCACATGTAATGAAATCGAGCTACTCGGTGACAATCGGTAATTATTACTTCCGAGGATCTCTGGACTAATTTAAATACAAACGCAAGGCCGCAGGGGAAAATAAAAGGTCTTAAGGTTGCAGACTGAGTACTGCTGGTACGAGGTCGAAGTCTTTAGGCTGAGTATCCGATTCACGACATTGAATGTTCGAAACCCTGCCCTTAAAGCCGACGTGACTTTCCAAATGGTACGTAACATTTGGAATAACCATTATCGGCTTAAGTTGTTTTAAGTTTGCTTTAGGGGCGAGGTTTGAACTCTAAAAAAACTTGTGAATCTTAAATAATACCGATTTTCAATCAGAATTTTGGGAAGGCCTTGTAATACGAACGCAATGGATAAAATTTCATGTTAAGTTTCTTAAAAGGTATGCCAAATTGCTAACAATTTGAAAAACAAGAGTAACTTTCATGTGTATGATATGAAATTGTTATACTGTAAATTAACTTTATATTAAGAAACGTACTATTAGTGATTACTTCAAGCATATTTTTATTTCCATTTTAAATCCCGCAGAAACTGGAAAAAAAAGGTTCCGGAAACTGCTTCATCTAATATTTTAAGTACTGATGGGTTGACTGTAAAACCTTTCAAAGTTTTTAGATTTGAATCCAAAAATGATCGTGATTATATTTTATATTAGAGTTCATTTTAAAAAGTTTTTGACAAGTCTGGGTTTAATACTGAAGTCCGTGAAATTGTTTGGAATATTTAAGAATCGCGAGTCAATATTTAGTAGCCTGATAAAAGGCAAGAAGAGTAAGTCTTAAATTTTATGAGATGCCTTTTCGGAGGTTAACACCAGAAGATGAAAGAAAAAAAACTTTCTTGCTTTCAGAGGAAAAGTGCAAAGCTTTAGCTACGAGGGGTACTTTTTCAGAGATCTCTTTAAATTCAATAGGTTTTAGATTAATTTTGGAAAATTGCCACTTATAGTAGGTCACGTTTCATAAGTTATCTTTAATTACTTTATGCATGTAGTAACTATTTGTTATAGGCATTAATTTAACACTGCCTAGTTATCAAAACTAAAGGTTTTAAGAAATTGCTGTTTGTGAACCAACCGAAGGCAGACCATGCAAGTCTGATATTTTTCCATCCAATTTTGTCATCGCCGTAAGAGGGCGTAACTTCTAAACAACTTTAATTATTCCCCGAAATAGGTAATTATACCTATTGTCCATATTACTTAGAAACTAGAAAGTTCTTTTTTTAAACTTTTTTTCTCGTTTGGGCACTTTTTTTAGCGTTAGCGCTAAAACGCAGACAATATAACTCTGAATACTGCACTATTTTTGTTTTTCTCTGTACAAACATAATGATAACTTGTGAGTAAGCCTTGTTTCAGATTTTGAACTTTATACTAGTCTGGGGACCGAGTCACAATACCGCTTTCCGTAAAATCAGTGAGGTTAAGCGACGTCGGATTTGCGTTCAGATGTTACCAGCGTTTTGGATGTTAAGTAAAGCTGTAGGTCTCTTCCGTTACGAATGAGGTTAAACAACCCAATCTTATTGTAAACAGTTTGTGCTAGACTTGGTGGTATGAATGAATCGATTGAACACTTGTTCCGATTTTAAATTAACAATACTGTGCAATTTGCGAACTAAACTGGAATTTGTGGACTTCAAAATTTTTATTCGTAAGTATTATTACTAATTATCAAAACTGTCATTCCTCATTTTAAACTAATTTTGAAGAGTTTGATTTTAAAGCAAAAACTTGGTCGGTTCACTTTCACGGTTCATTTGGTCGGTTTAGTGTTTAAAAAGTTATTATACTAAATAACATCTTCCTTTTAAATATTTGATGTTTTCTAAATTTATACACCTTTAACGCGACACTTCCATTTTTTACGGAACTGAAAAACATTTTGATAAATTTTTATTTGTAGGACTTTACATAAATTACTTCAAAGAGGGATAAATGTAAATGAAAAGGTAACAAATGATGGTCGTAATCCTCTTCATCTTGCGGCCGGTATTAAGCATGAAGTCGCATCTTTATCGGCACTCAAAATCATTCTTCAGTATTCTGCAAATCCAAACATTCCGTGAGTTAATTTCTGTATCGCTATAATACTTGTTTGTTATAATTATGCATTTTACATATACCACTAATGGCAGAGAAAAAATAATCTAAGTCGTCTAACTATCAGTTAGTCCTGTGATGTGGTGCCATAGATAGCACGAGCGAGTCCATATAAAACTGTTTCTGCATATTCCATGTTTAAACAATATTTGCAAGTAAAATGTACTAATGTCAGTGGACTTAATTTGTTTCTATTTAATTCTAACGTTTAATTTTGTAAAGCAGCATCGCATAAATAAAGTAATACGGTTTTCAATGTGAAATCGTATTGATTTAATCAATTTCTATTTCCTGCATGGTACGTGGTTGGTTTGTTGCAACATGGATTATGAATGAAGTAACAAAGAAGGCAAAACGAGCTTGCACATTGCGGCAGCTCTCGGACACCGATATGCTCTTAGCCTGTTAATCTGCAACGGAGGAGATCTTCTGCAGTGTAATATCAACGGAGAAACATCGATCGACGTTGCTTACATGAAAGGTTATCTCGAAGTTTCTTCTTATTTATCGAATTTTCTCGATTCGGAAGAATATGAATTCTCGCACAAAGAAAACTTCATAAAATTTTTGTGTAAGTTCAGTATGATTCTTAATACAAATTTCCATGCACATTGCTCATAGTACACGTGTACACTTGCAAATAAAATTTGCATTAGAGCATTGTACTTATGGTATACCATGTGCTGGGTGTTTAACTTTAAATTCTAGCAGTATGATAAGACATTTTGTATTTTTAGGGAATCGACAAATGCTAGAAATGACAATGGATTTGAAAAGAAACATACCAGTGACTGCATCATGTTCTCTGTGTAAGCAAAATTTTCTCATGAAGGTATGATGGCATTAATACAGTAAATTCTTTCCAGAATAGTAGTCTGAAAATGTATATTTTCAACTTTTTTTTAAACTACTATTGCTAGGAATAGGTTTCCTTCAGAATGAGCCTACATATACACTTATACAGGGTGGACCATGTCTCTCTAACTTCGTACTATAACAAACTCGTTTCGTTAAAGCGACTTACGGCCCACCCTATATGAAAGTACACAACAGTTTAATCTATACACTTCTAAGAATAGTTTTGCAAAAATAAATGGCTAAAAATTTTTCAGAATTTTATTAATTTTATCTAAATCTTTAATTTTAGAGTGGTAAAAAGGTCATCCCAGTTGAATCTAGAGATATTTTTGCATCTTCGACCATGGAAAGCGCAAATGGATTCAACGTCAGTGGTGGTCGTGATGCAAATGAAACTTTCACTTATATTAATCCAAATAGCACTAGTACTAAAGATGATTTAAAATTGTTTGCATGGCATTTGGAAAAATGTTACCGTGAACTTCAACCTGAATCATGCACAAAAGTTCCCTTTCCAAATGAAACGCTTGAAGAGTTTCTAGGAAAGAGTTTCCTAAATAGTGGAGTTTGTTACTCCTTCCATACTGGTTTCGTTTCTTCTATTACTGAATCTGCGACCAAATTAGAACCAAGTGATGCTGGAATTAAAGGTCTTTCGAGCCCTGTTCATATGCTGCCGAGTATAGTTCCGGTAATTACACCACAGCATTAACGTCATCACAACCTTCCAATTTGTCATTCATAACTGTTGTTGAGGAATATTTATATCAAGACTATGAAAAGGAGGTAGAACTTATTGAAAGAAGATATCCTGGACTCTCAATACTAACAAGGTAAGATTATTGTTCTGGTATTCTGACAAGGTGTCTTCAAGGTATCAATCTTGATACCAAATTGAAATTTTAATTATAGATGTCATTTCGGAAGATAAATCTGTTAAACCTATCTTCCTGGAGTTGATGTAGTATCACTGCAAAATAAATTTGACAGTAATATAACTTTCCTAAATGTAGGGTTACCATACGTTTGGCTTTTCCCGGACATGCCCGCGAAATTTGAATAACATTGATTTTTGAGGCCATAACACTTGTCTACACTGAGTATCTATAAATAAAAACATGTAGTACACAGTATATATAACACATTAATACAACGTGAGTTGGTAGACACTGGTACAGATACACTCCCTCTCTCCGGAGTGTCCTCTTCTTTGAAAGTTCAAATATGGTAACACTAAATAAATGCCCAAAACCACCAGAGGCAGTTTGACTTGGGACAACAACAACTTCTTTCATTCAAGGTTGAACTATAATAAGAATGGTGCTACTGTAGTATGCGGTCTACCTACGATTCGGCGGTCTACCTTTTAATTATAGCTTCTTATCTTATTTTATTAGGTTAATTGTACGCCCTTGACGATTGGTTAGGTTAAGTCGTGATATTTTCGTTAAAACTAACGAAAATATCACGACTTAACCTAACCAATCATCAAAAGCGTACTGTAGTATGCGGTCTACCGTTAAGTATGCGGTAGTAGTATGTTTAACTTCTTTAATAATTCCTTAATTGTGTAAATTTAAATTATAATTCCTTTAAATTCATTTTCAATTCCTTTTAAAAATTTTGAACGGTAGACCGCATACTACAGTAGCACCATAAGAATTATAGGTTATGAATTGCCAAAGATTTGCATATGACACTTGAAATTTAGCTTTGCGTTGCGTTGTATTTGTGTTCATTTCCATCTTCAGATTTACTTAATTGCGTTTTCCTAACCTAGAATTTCCTTTTAATATTCCACAGCTCGGTTAAATGGTCGTGTGTGGCTTCAGAAATTTCTATTGAAACAATTTGAATATTCTATTCATATAATGCGATGAATTTTGGCTCCGAATTGAAACTAGTATTTGAAAATTGAGGTTGGAGAAAAAGCATTTCTCACCACCCTTCAGAAACTATAAATTCTCAAAACTGATTGAATATGAAGTAAATGTTTATATTATTAACCGTAAGTCTTCAGTGATGGGCAAATTACTAAGATTTCGTAATGGAGTAAAAGTAGAATTACTTGCCAAAAATAATTAGAAGTAAAATTACTAGCTTAAATAAGTATCGATTAAAAGTAAAAAATTATTAGCGTCTGAAAAGTAACAAAGTAGGAATTACTTCTCTGGATTAATTATACTCGTACATTGCTTTTCAATGTCTCTTTATTTACATAGCACAAATTTGCATATTTCATAGATTCTGGGCCAAAATTCCTGGATTAAAATACATATGGCAACACTGCTCCATTATTATTAATATGCGATTGGAGAATAAACGGCCTTGGGAGATCTGAAAAAAGTAAAAATTTATAAGTAATTGTATAGCTTTTTAACAAAAGTAATCGAGTAAAAAGTAGTTACTAGTGATAAATTTTTAATCAATTAAAAGTAAAGTAGTCGTTCAGAGAAGTGATTTAAAGTAAATTACTGGAGAAACTATTTAGTTACTGTAATAGATTAAAAATACTTCGTTACTTGCCCACCACTGCAGTGATCAGTATGCACATTTCCTAACAACGTTTAGCAATACTGGTTGGAATAATGGTGGTCTTTTTGCAGTGTAGTTAAAATGTCAAATCTTTCCTCAGGAACCATGTCTTCCATTTTCAGAACCTGGGATACTGCTTTGTCAACATGCAGCGCCCATAATAGTAAAACTCCGAAAAATGTATCTTCCGAAAGTAAGTTGGAAGAAATAAAATTAGTTCAGAATTCAACTTAAATTCCCATTCCATGCCTTCATCCGTCACCTGCATCCAGCCATCCAAGAGAAAGAAATCGTGACTGCAGAAACGCAACTCCACCTTGCCTTAAGCCATGCATTTTAATATTTTGCATAAAATTTTCTAAGATACTTTCCACGCTATTCTTAGACATATTAGCAAGGCAGGCAAGAGTGTGAGTGTTTTCTGTGATTGAATGTCTGTCGTGTGTGTCTGTCAACTCTGAATGTCCCAAAGTTTCAATTTTGGTTTTCAGCCGCGAAGGTTGTTTATGCAGCAAGTGATGTATTCAGTCATTCATATTTCGCGATGTTGTGCCACCACGAGAGCAGAAAAAATTTTAGTTTAGTTAGTTAAATAACCACTATTTTGGAGTTTTGAGAATGGAATTTAATCGTTCACTCATTTCGGTGGAAGCGAACACTTAACGTCACCTATACCAATTTTCTTACTGGCGTCGACCTTATTTACTTTTCATTACCCCTTTATTCGCGATTTTTCAGGTTTTCCACTGTTTAACGCAATATTTGATAATGTACTAAACTTAATGCTTACTGTATTTGAATATTTTTACGGAAGATTATCTGCATGCAAGTATTCTCCCAGTTTTCAGTGTTCATTTCTTATTTTAAAGACAAATTTGTTTGTTAAACCATACAAAATTATTGTAGTTCTACATACAGTAACTTAACAAAATAGTTAATCCTAGAGCTGCTCGTGCATTTAGTTCGAACCCACACGCATAAGCGATGAAATACTTTTGTAATTACCTGTACTGTACTTAAAGTGCAATCGATCGGAGAAAACTTAACTTAACAAATGTCCTAAACGTAACCGAGGGCTCGAAGGATATTTTCTGTGAAATGAGTAGTGAGGTACAGGTACCAGTTAACGTCTTAACCTACTGTAACCTATAGCCACTTAATCTATCGTAGCCAGACTTTACTAACAAACATTTTCCCGCCAATAAGTTTTTTGACGAATGTTTAGATGTTCCGTGGTACCTCGTAAAAAGTAACCTATATATATTCTATCGGATCACCTGAAGATCAGGGCCCCCAGCCTTCTTTAGTTAGCTTTATAAGACTGACTAAATAAAAAATATCTTAACCTAACCAATCGTCAAGGGCGTACAGCTGACCTAACGATTGGTTAGGTTAGGTTAGGTTTTCGTTAGCCTTACAAGACTAACTAAAGGCTGGGGCCTTGATCTTCAGGTGATCCTCTATATATCTGAATTAGCACTCCTTTAACCTCAATGATGCTGAGTTGCCGTAACGCGTGTGCCCACGCACACGCTCAAATTACTTCTACTGTGACTAGCAAAACAGCACTTGCATATTCTAGTAGAAATAATATATTGATTCATAAAATGGGAAATTTTGATAAATTGTAGCTAGATTGGTTCTTGACGAAGACTCCGTTGGAATGCTGTCGGAGAGCATTCTTGGGATGAGTGGAGAAGAGCTGAGGAAGAAGCTGAAGGACCTTGGGTTCAGCGCAGGTCCCATCACAGCCTCCACCTTTAAAGTCCTTCAGAGACATTTCCAGCGACTGAGGAAGAGGCCACAATTAGTTAGTGAACAAGGTCGAGCGCAATTGAGGTTTTGAGAGTACATATGAAAAATGTTTTTTAATTAAGCATCATAATTTAATGCTTTGCGTAGTACGACCCCGCTCATACTTTTCAACATTTTTATCTACATTTTTCCACAATGAAAATATTTTGTATTTTGTCGAAGTGGCTAAGTTATTACAAATGTATGCATTTTAACTTATTTCGTTCTGTAGAACTCGTCACTGACATTACAATGTTGTTCCAGTTTCAAGTCCTAAACTTACTCTAAAGAGTTAGAAACACACTGTAGTAACCCGAGTATCGACATTTATTATGAAGACTTGGATAGGAAAATGTGTGAACCTTTTGTTGCGCCTGATGGGTTGTCCTGCTGGAGAAATGGCGTACAAAAACCTGTTTCAATTATTTACTGCTCGATCCCAGAAACACACAAAATCTCTCTCTCAGGTATGTTGCACTGAGCTTGATCTCGCCAGGTTTGATGTCATAAGATAGCACTCGTAGTTAGGTGCCATAAGTGTTGTAAGATGTGTTCATGAAACTCTAATTTCTTTACTCGTAAAGGAAACTGTTCACTCCATGTTAAATTTACAAATGTTTATATGAACCAGTGTATGAGGCTTATATTTAAACGCATATTAATTTTACATACTGAATTTAACAGCCAAAGTTAAACCATTTTTAAGTCTCAGCTTAATTATTATTGTAAAATAATTTAAACTAATGGCTCTTTAAATGCATAAGACGTTCGCAACAGTGTTCATGAATTTTCTCCCTCATGATCCATGTGTAAACATTTAATGTTGCAAATTCATGATCTACTTCATGTAACTAAGCTTTCTCATTACTGTAGATCAAATGGATTACGTTAAAGGAAGTTTTAATTTTTTTTTTTATGTGTACGCATAGGCGTCATTCCCTTACGACTTCTGAACTATTCAGAACCTTCCTCGCATCCGTCTTTTACATTGGAAAAGGATCAAGAGCGAGACCTTATTACCATTTCTATGAAGCATTATCTGTTAACCCAAAATCTCTAAAGGTAAGAACTTTTCTCCCATGAAATGGCGTGTCCATTGGTCAAAGTAATCGGATTTCTACCCCCGCTCATCTTGTCTTCCCCTTTATCTATTAGCTACAATACGTGTGTGTCATATATATCGATATATTGATCTATCTATTTATCTCAAATTGCAGTTTGAGACTGCTTGACTTTCCTGGCACAAACTTTCTAATTGACTTACCTTTCATGTAGGTATTAAATTTATTTAATTCCACCCTCTTGGCTTTCTAAGTCTTAATTCGCTATGAAGACTATAACGGATGTAATTATTTTCCGTGCAATCTTATTTATGTCTGTATTATAGGAATCATATTAAATTCCATCTGCCAAAGGCGAATGTCAGTGACTGACTGAAAGGTTAAATAATTTCTTAAATGTTTTGTCGTAGCACCTAAATTAGTCTAATTTTCAGGATCGGGGGGAAAAACACTTTAATAAATTGAGCTGCTAGTTGGCTTAATTTTTTACACAATTCAGCTTATTGCAGTATTTCAAAGATTTTCTATTTTTTTCTCTACACGCAAGTTATTTTTAGTTGTAAAAGTAATTTAATTTTTATTTTTAAATTAGAAGCATGTCCCAACGCAATAAGGATTAGGAAATTAGAATTGTCATGTATGCTCAATGGAGCTTTTTATTCATAGTCGGATGAATGGCCTCAAACTGAAACAACCACCACCACCACCACCACCACCACCACCACCACCACCACCACCACCACCTCGTTTCATCGTTTTAAGACATTAAGACTGATGCAACTGTAATTAGGTTTATACAGAATTATAATTCGTATGCCCACAAACGAGGCGCGCGCGCGCGCACACCGGGTGTGTGTGTGTGTGTGTGTGTGTGTGTATATATATACTCCTCGATTAGGTACTCCGGCTTGCCGGGCCGAGGGGGCTCGTACACCTCGTGGGTTGTTGGGATTTCCTCAACTCCTCGCGGGGTGTGGGCGAAGAGTTACCTAGTTGCGTCTCCCCCCTCTTTTTTTTCCGTATCTTCTGGAATTTTTGTCTTGACTCGGTCTTGGCCTCTGTCAATTGTAGTATCCCCCCCCTCTGTTTGTATTTTGCAGTCTTGGGGTCATCGGGTGCACCCGCCGGGGGGCATCGCTCCGTGGCTGAGCCGTGCTCTGGGGACGGTACGGGCGCCCGGACCGCTGCTGCGTCTGGATTGGGTCTTTGCTAGGCCCTTAACGGACAAATCTCCGTAGAGCCAATCTGCTGTTTTTAAAACGACAGTCAGGTTGGGGGGCGGGCTACCCGGGACGTTGGGCCTGCGCCTTGAAGGATGCAGCGGCGGATGGTGCATTGCCTTGGGTCCGAGGCTGTCTTTTTTGTAAAGCTATTGTTTATGGGTTCAATTTCAAAACTTCAATCCCCTCCTGTTGACGACTCTGGCCCGCCCTTGGATTTGGATAAGACTTCTACTTCTGGTCGTTCAGCGGCCTCTGCCTCCGCTGGATTGACCTTAAAGCCGTATGGCCCCCTCTCGTCCTCTGCGGCGTCTGGCTCTCGTGGCCGGACTCGTGGTGGCCGTAGGGCGGGGTCTTCGCGGCCCTCGTTCTCTCGCCCACTCTCGGTTACCGTTACACATGGACCTGTCCCTGCTGTCAATTTCTGTCCGGTGGACAGGTTCCTTGTTCTCCGCCCTTCCGCTGGCTCCCTTCCGGGCAACTCGGAACGGGTGTTTCAGCGTCTTAAGACGGTGGGTTCCCTGTCGTTATGATATCCGCCCTCTGAAGGATGGGTCTCTTCTTTTGAAGTCCCGTTCTTCGGGGTGACTGAGTCCCTTCTACAGTTGCAGGATGTTTGGGTTGCAGAGTTTCTGTGACTCCCCATCCGCAATTGAATAGCTGTCAGGGCACCATTTTCGCTTCCCGTCTGCTGTCAATCCCGGTTGGCGAGTTGCAGGAGGATCTTGCCCCCCAGGGGGTAACGAAGGTCTTCCGCTTTTCGTCGCGCCGGGATGGTGCTCTACCCCGTCCGCTCGTCTGCTCCTGACCTTTGACTCCCTTGTGCCTCCGGCCCAGGTGTTCTGGGCGTGGGTGATCGCCGGTCGTGTGAGTTTTCGGTGCGACCGTATGTGCCTGACCCGGTTCGCTGCTTTGGCTGCAACCGGTTCGGCCATGTTAGCTCTGCGTGCCGCCGTGAGGGTAAGCTGTGTGTCCGCTGCGGTGGGCCTGCGCACCCTACCCCGTGCACGAACCCCCGCGGTGCTCGAACTGCTCGGGGGCCCACCCTTCCTCCTCTCGGGACTGCCCCGTTTTCAAGTTTGAATTCGAGGTGCGGTCCTTAAGGACTACCGAATTCCTTAGTGGCGGGAGAGCCGCGGCGGGGTTGTCCTATGCTGCGGCTCTTGGCCCTGGCGGGTCCTCTGGCCCCTCCCGTGCTACCCGGCGCCTACCGGAGTGGTGCCCCCCCTGGAAGTTCCGGGGGTTGGTGGTCCTGCGCCGCGGGACCTTTTGTGTCTCTGCCTCACTTTCAGACATCCCATCTGATTCCCTGCCTACAAGTGCCCCTTCTCCCTCTCCGGCCTTGGGGTCTGGATCCTTGCCTACTCGTCTCGGGTGGGGAAGGTGATGCCCCGAAGGGGAGGAGGAAGCGTCGCCGTGGTCGGAGTCCTCCAGACCCGATCATGACCGCTGCTCGCCCTGCTTCCCCTTCTCACCGGAGGGAAGCGGCGCGCCGCTCCTGATCCGCTCGGGACCCCCCCCTATACGGAGGGCTGGTGAGGCGTCGCCTCTCGGTGCCCCAACTAGTGTCGGTTGAGGTACACCGCCCCATGACACCCTCGATTACTGACTCGGTTCCATGGTGGACCCGGTCGAGAGGAGCCTGGCCCTTCTTCATGGAGTCTCTCCCTTCGGCTCCTGAGAGTGGTCGGGTCTCTCTCCTGGATCTACCTCTCCCACCTGTGTGGACCTCCCCCCCCCGTCAGCACTTGTCTGGTGTGACGCCCTAGACATCTGGTTCTCCCCGGCCCCCCTCTGGTGGGGAGTCGGGGGTTTCGGCTGGGCCCGTCTCGTCTCTCCCCCCTCAGGGGAGCCCCCCTCTGAACTCCTGTTCCACGTTCTACTACGGGTGAAGCAGCTGCGGGGTCGGTGGCCCCTACCCCCCCGTTCGGGGTGAGTCGGGGAAGCCGATTCCGTCCCTGGTTCGGACCGTTGAGTTTGCTGCTCAGCTTGGTCCGTGGCTATTTCTCTGCTTCTCTGCTTCTTATAATGCCACTTCCCCTTACAGTTCCATTTTGCATTGGAACTGTAGGGGGCTTTTAGCTAACTGGGAGAACCTTGCCTCCCTGCTGGAGAGCGAGCGGCCTTCCTGTGTTTGTCTCCAGGAGACTATCCTGGCTGCGCGGGGCTCCCTCGTCTCTCTGGCTATGTTGGTTTCCCTTGCACCCCGGATGAGCACGCCGGCGGGGTGCGGCGATTTATGTACACCATTCATTACCCTCGCGAGGTGTGCCTCTTCGTACTTCCTTGCAGGCTGTGGCTGTGCGGCTCTTTTTAGATCGCCAGTACACTGCCTGCTCGATTTATATTCCTCCTCATGACCCTCCTTCTCGCGACGCGGTTCGCGAGTTGGTGTTGCAACTGCCTCGACCGTTTCTCCTCCTCGGGGACTTTAACAGTCGCGACCCGGCTTGGGGAGATGTCCGGTCGACTAATGTTGCTGGTATGTTGCTCTCCTTAATGGAGGAACTTTCCTTCGCGTGCCTCAATTCCGGTGAACCTACCTACTTAACCCACGGGTTCATCTACCTGTATTGATCTCTCCTTGGTGTCCCTCGATGCCTTACTCGATTTTTCGTGGAAGGTGTTGGGGGACTCTTATGGCAGTGATCATTACCCAGTCTGTCTTGAGCCGGTCGGACCGCAGCCGGGTGTCTCGTCTCGACCGAGGTGGTGCCTTGCGCGGGCTGACTGGCCATCCTTCAGAGCTCGTTCCGTCATTGTCCGTTCGGTGTTGAGCTTTGGCTCTGTGGATGAGAGCTTGGAGTTCTTCGAGCGGGTGGTGATGGGCGTCGCGGAGGACTGTATTCCTCGATCTTCCGGTAACCCGCGGACGCGTAGCGTCCCGTGGTGGACTCCAGCATGTCACCAGGCGGTGTGCGAGAGAAGAGGGCAACGCGCCGCTTCCAGCGCGCGGACCACTTGATTGAGATGCGGCGGGCGAAGGCTTTCGCCCGCCGGACTCTCAAGTTGGCCCGTCGGGCCTCTTGGCGTGCTTTTGTGTCCGGCATTTCCTCGTCTACCCCTTCTGCTGCTGTGTGGCGGAAGGTACGTACGTAGTATCGAGGGGAAGCCGGTCCCTGCTAGTCGCCCTGTCCTTCGGGACGGGGACGGCTTCCTTTCGGATCCTGCTGCTGTGGCCGATCGGCTGGCCGGTGCTTTTGCTGCGGTTTCCCGTTCGCCTTCAGCTGCGGATCGTCCTTTATCGGATGTTACGTTCCCGCCGCCTGGGAACGAGCCCTATAACCGTCTCTTTACGATGCGGGAACTTCGGGCTGCCTTGGCAACCCGTCGTTCTTCCGCCCCTGGCCCTGATGACATTCCGTATGACTTTATTTGGAATCTGCACCCGATGGCCCTACACTTCTTGCTGGATCTTTTCAACCGGGTGTGGGTTGAGGGGTCGTTCCCTTCCCGTTGGAGGGAGGCGATTGTGGTCCCGATACCTAAGCCGGGGAAGGATCCGGCGGAGGTGGCGGGCTATCGGCCTATTGCCTTGACGAGCTGCTTATGCAAGCTCCTTGAAAAGATGGTGGCCGTCCGACTTTCCTTTACACTGGAGTCGCTTGGGTTATCCCCCGACCCAGTATGGCTTTCGGGGTACTCTGGACCCCCTTCTCCTCCTTGGCCATGATGTACGGGAGGCCTTTTCCCGCCGGAATCTTGTTCTGGCCGTCTTTTTCGACGTCCAAAAGGCCTATGACACGACCCGTCGGGGAGTTGTCATGGACCGTTTGAAGTCTCTTGGTTTTGTGGGCTTTTTGCCCACATTTCTTCGTAACTTCCTCTGCCGTCGCACTTTCCGCGTCCGTAATGGGGCGGCCCTATCTGACCTGTATGTTCAGGAGGAGGGGGTGCCCCAGGGGTGTCTTGAGCGTCTCCTGCTTCAATCTGGTCATGTCTGCGCTACCGGGAGCCCTTCCGCCCTCGGTGCGCTGTTCCATCTACGCCGACGATCTGGCTGTCTATGCCGCGGGGACGAGGCAAGTCCAACTCGCGGTCAATCGGGTTGAACGCTGGGCGTCGTCGGTGGGCCTTACGCTGTCTTCCCCGAAGACTTCGTGTGTGGCCTTCCTTCCGTCGAGGAGACGGGGATCCGGCGCCGTCCCGGCCTTTAACCTTACACTCGGGGGTCAGCCTCTGGCCCTCGTTCAATCAGTACGTTTCCTGGGTATGGTTTTCGACAGCCGTTTGAGCTGGGTTCCCCACCTTCGCCGGCTGCGCGAGTCTGCAAGACGTACCCTGGATTTGCTGGGACATCTGTCGCATACTACATGGGGCGCGGATAGGCGGACACTCCTCCGTTTGTACGTGTCCCTGGTACAGTCAAAATTAGACTGGGAGTGTGGTGTATGGCTCCGCCTCCCGCACGGCCCTTCGGATACTGGATCCGGTCCTCTCTAGAGGACTGCGCATGTCATCTGGCGCCTTCCGCTCCTCTCCGGTTGATAGTCTGCAGGTT
Organism: Bathynomus jamesi; assembly: GCA_023014485.1. NCBI lineage: Eukaryota > Metazoa > Arthropoda > Malacostraca > Isopoda > Cirolanidae > Bathynomus > Bathynomus jamesi. The sequence continues at coordinate 88,318 of JAJOZX010009404.1, read as the reverse complement.
GAGTGCGACATCCCTCCCTTGGAGGATCGGAGGTCGTTCCTCATTGCCAAGCACTATCTCCGGATTCTCCGTCTTCCACCTCTCCTCTGTTCCAGGTGGTTGAGAGGGCGTTCTGCCGGGATGGGGGTTGGTATTTCACCGACACGGTGACCTCCCTCCTCGATGGTATGGGCACTCCTCCTCCATCCGTTATACCGGTCTCTTTCAGGGGTGTTGTACCTTGGGAGAGCACCCCTGTAGCCCTGTTCAAAAATGAACTTTTTCTTATTTTCATAGGTTTCTGTACTTTTTCCCATGCATTTTGACCTGAAAAGGCCGAAAATCACAACCATTTTGACCTAGGTTGTTGGGAAGCATTGCCGCACGGAGCTTTAATTTTTCTGCCTTGAAATCGGCCAAAAGCACCAGTTCCGGGGTCCCTTGAATCATGTTTTGTACTATAACTTTTTATCTAAACAAGATAGAGCAACAAAATAGGCACCAAATTAGTGTTTTTAATCCTTTTTCTAACTTATACAATTATGATAGTCTTGGAACAAGAAATGGCACATTGGTACATACAAAGATTTCAGAAATATCACAAAATTCGTTTTCTCACACTCAAGGCAGACAAGGCGCCTTATTCATGACACAAATTTGAGATTAACATTTTGTCAAGTCTAATCGATCAAGAAGTGAAAGCATTACATGATTAATTTCATAATGACATTTACACAGTCAGTTGTTGAGAGTTTGTTTCTTGAAGCTGTCAAAGCGGCGTCTGTTGAACTCCACAGCTTAAAGGAGATAGTCCCTTTGCTTGGCATCTGTTATGACATTTGCAAAGTCGCTCATCATCTTGACACCACGTTCAGTAATGTCATTCACCGCTTTCAGATTCTTAACATAGTCCAACGCTTTTCTGTAGTCCTCATTCTGTGGCCAAGACGTGACAGGTTTCAGAAGCCACTCGGATCCAATGTTCAGTGTGTCCAGCAGGAAATGTGATTCTGGGCCAATGAGATCAACCAAGGTGGTCTTAGCTGTGACTCTCTGGAATAGAGGCTTTCCTGTTCTGAAGCTGTCTGGCTTCTCAGTGGCATGTAACTGGGCAGCAATGTCGTGCTTCAATGTGTCACTCAATCTACTGCTGAACAGGGCAAATGGCAACTTCCTGCGTCAGGTACCATTTGTGGTTTTCCATCTTATTAAGTATACTGCATCAGCAAGCTCTGGGTCAGTTTTCTTGTACTTCAACATGTCCTGGATTAGACTTAGATCATTCACGGGAGCATCTGCAGCAGACATTGACATCATCCATACAGGAGTGTAGAACAGTGCAAGGAAGGTGTTCAGTCTTTCCAGCTTTGATACAGTCTTCGTCGTACTCAAGTTGATCTGCAAACATCAGCATTTTCATGGAGTACAGGTTTCTGGCCATCCATCTGGCCTGATGAATGGCGCCTGGTCGACTCCAGTGAATACCTCGAGGAGGCGTTCCTCCAAGAACAATGACTGTCAGTTCAGCCATTTCCCTGTAGTCGGCTCTTGGAAGCCTTTCTGCTGTTAGAATGTCTTGGAGTATTTCTTCACTGTTCTTCTTTTCCTTCAGCCATTTGCTGTTGATAGCCAGCATCTTTGGGTTTTCCTTGGACAAGTCCGTCCAAACATCCTTCAGATGCTCAAACCAGGGATTATCTGGCCCCTTCACCTTCCCAAACTGCTCCTACTAGGATTTCCAGGATGTGATGTCGACAGGCCAGATAAAACACCTTTTTGTTCAGCATTTTCTCTAGCAGTTTGGCAGCTCCTCTGTGAACTCCACTGTTACTGGATGTAGTGTCAAAAACAAGGGCAGTAACATTATCCGTAAGTTCCCATGTCTCCAGTAAATCCATTGAAGCCTCAGCCTGAGCTGTGCCAGAAGAATTGTCGATGACAGGTACTCCCAATAACTTTCCTTCAGTGTATGAAGGTGGACCAGACACTACACAGCTAAAGTCTCTGAGGTACTTCCAGGTTCACTGCCCAAGACATCTTTGAGCAATTTTCCATCCCAGTGTAAGGCAGCGTACTGTGGGGGGTTTTCACAAAACTTGGACATGTGACTCTGGCTGATATTATACCTGAACAGCATTCTGTTGCGACGTGTTGAGGTTGAGATGACGAAGTTATCCAGATCAGCCCCTCCAGCTTTCAAGGTGGCAGAAACCATGGCAGTAACTTGATTGTCTGATAAACCAAGACGATCCGCTGTATTGCAGATGACATCACATTCCATGACCTTCCTTGGAAACGTCAGTCACACTAGTCAGTGTCTTGATGGTGAGAACATCCAGGACGAGGCTGATGGTAATCCATGTCATCTGTGTTAGCGTCGTTGTCAGTTGAGTCACCCCAGGTAATGTCATCCACATGAACAACTGCCTCTTGTTCTGCTGCAGCTGTAAAATAGTACAACATGTTAAGACAATAATTGTTAAGTACATGCTAAATATCGCAATGGAGTAAAACTTAAAACTTTTTGTAACGTTCAAAGTAATTAGTTTTACCTTGTTCTTGTCTATGCTGCAGTCTTTCATTCCTCGCTGCTTGCTGCAGGGATCTTGTCTCAAAAATCTTGTCATGACCAGACATATGACCTTTCCTCTCAGTTTTGGTCTTCGTAGAACCTGATATCCTCATCTTTCTTCTCTCTGGATAACAGTCTGTTGTTCTGTATTTCCTGGATTGCATCTGGAGCTCCTATATCGAACAGGCTGTCTAATTCCAGCACAAATGCTCCTCTTTTTCCTCCAGGGTTACTTGCTCTTCCTTTGCTTTTCACCAGAGCACGATGTTTCTTTTCATGTAGTTTCATGAAGAGCTTCATTGCGTTGTACTTGGTCATTGTCTTGATCCTAGCCATCTGCCAGAATGGGATGATAGATTCAACTGTTTCATATGCAAGGTCTTGAACCATGGGCCTCCCTGCATTTTCCGGTAAATTCTGAAGATTAAGGAAATACTGGAACGCCTGTCTGTTGGTGGGAAGCTGGGAACCACTGATAAAAGCTAAAGGGTATCCAACCAGGAAAGTTTCAGTGAGAGATCTGGTAGATGGCCCAGTTGACACCTGCCTGTGGACAGTACGTGGAGGTTCTGAGATATCAACTGTGCGCCCACGGAGCTCCCTCAGCTCCTTGCTTAATGCCATTGTGAAGTTGTAACTTGTAGATGGTTTTCTAGATTCTGATTGAGTTTCTGTTGTTTCCTGAAAAATGATAGATTATTATTATTTATTTATTTATTTATTTATTATTATTTATTAATTTTATGCTCTTTCATTTGATAGCTAATTTGTTGCTCTATCTTGTTTAGATCAAAAGTTAAAGTGCAAAACATAATTCAAGGGACCCCGGAATTGGCGCTTTGGCCGATTTCAAGGCAGAAAATTTAAAGCTCCATGCGGCAATGCTTCCCAACATCCTAGGTCAAAATAGTTGATTTTCGGTTTTTTCAGGTCAAAAAGGATGGGAAAATGTACAGAAACCTATGAAAATAAGAAAGTTGATTTTTTTTTAACAGGCCTAGCACCCCTGTTGCGTGCTGTAGGGCCGATTCTGACTCTGCCTTGCTTCGGTCTCTGTTCCTTCAGCATGCGGCGTGTCACTCTGCATGTGTTGCGGTCTTCACGGATGGCTCGAGGTCGTCGGGGGGCGTTGGGGCCGCGGCTGTTCCCCAGTCGTCTGCCCTTGCTCCCCGATGTACCCGTCTCCCTGATGAGGCTTCCGTTTTTACGGTGGAGCTCTATGCCATTCTGAGCGCTCTGGAGGTGGTGCGGGAGCATCCGGATGGATCGTTTATCTATTCGGATTCCCGCAGTGCCCTGGATGGCCTAGTGTTTTGACCCTGTCCATCCACTGGTCCGACGAATCCAGCTACTGTGCCATATCCTTGTCGCTTCTGGTGGCAAGGAGGTGGTATTTTGCTGGGTTCTTGCACATGTTAACGTGGCTGGAAATGAGACTGCCGATCGAGCTGCCCGTTCCGCGTGCCGACTACAGGTTTCACCCGTGTCACTCCCCTTTTCCGATTATATCCCTGGCTTCCGTAGGTTTTTGTGCTCCCGGTGGCAGAGTCGCTGGGATGGCGCTACAAATAACAAACTGCAAGATTAAACCCAAATTGGGATGTTGGGCCTCTTCCTTCCATCGGTCGCGCCGGCCCGCCTCCGTATTGGCCACACTCACCTGACCCATGGCTATTTGATGGCCGGGGATCGGGTGACCCGATGTCGCGGTTGTAACGTCTCATTTACAGTTGCCCAACACCTGGTAGTGTCCGCTTTACTCTGCGCTGCGCACAGAGTATTTTCCCTTTTTGGAGAGCGTCGGGCCTTGTGATAGGCTTGGCGCTATTCTATCTGAAGGTCCCTACTTTTCGGTAACCGGGTTGTTCTCCTTCCTTTCGCTCCCGACTTCTTTACCGGTTGTGACTCCGCCATGTTTTTCCCACCCCCTCCTCCTCCCCATCTTTTGTTCACTTCCGTTAGCTGTTTCACAGTCTTCGTCCTGTGTTCGCTCTGCTATCCCCCTTTCTTTTGGTGGCCATGAGCGGTCATACTTTGAAACCAAAAAAAAATGTGTATATATATATATATATGGTGTGTGTGTATATATGTGTGTGTGTATATATGTGTGTGTGTATATATGTGTGTGTGTATATATGTGTGTGTGTGTATATATGTGTGTGTGTATATATGTGTGTGTGTGTGTATGTGTGTGTATGTGTGTGTATATATATGTGTGTGTATTTTGTTTCAAAGTATGACCGCTCATGGCCACCAAAAGAAAGGTGAATAGCAGAGGGAACACAGGAGATACAAGGAGTTACAAGGAAAAGAAGTACCTCAAAAGGCCTTGCGGCCCATACCGAGGAGGTACCAATGGCAACGGGTGCCAGGGAAAATTTTGTAACAGTTTATTTTTCTTTCAACTATCCTAGCAGTAGTAGAAAACTGGATAGAAAAGTAGAAGGCTCTCTCCCAACCCTCCACTCCCTCCCTGCCAGAGGCAGGTACGGAAAAAGGTTGAAGAAAACACCTTGACCCTGGAAAAGCAGCCAAGGAAATTTTACAGGAAAGTGGAGAATATATAAATAGCTCTATATTTAGCTTGCTCACAGAGACACCGTGCAAGCGATCTCCTGCAGAGTTTTCTTATGTTTTAATCTTAAACTATGAGAGTATTCAGTACTTTGTCCAGCCCATTCTTAAACACATTTACACCTTGACTGGAAACAACCTCTGAGGGAAGCTGGTTCCAGACATCAACCATTTTATAGGAAAAGAAATTTCCGCAGACTGAGGTCCTAAATGTCTTTACACACTACGGAACAGCTAAAGGAAATTAACAATAGAGGGGGAGGGGGGAAAAAAATCATAGCGGAGTCACAGCCGGTAAAGTAGTCGGGAGCGAAAGAGGAAGGAGAACAACCCGGTTACCGAAAACTAGGGACCTTCAGATAGAATACCGCCAAGCCTATCACAAGGCCCGACGCTCTCCAAAAAGGGAAAATACTCTGTGCGCAGCGCAGAGTAAAGCGGACACTCCACCAGGTGGGGGGCAACTGTAAATGAGACGTTACAACCGCGACATCGGGCACCCGATCCCCGGCCATCAAATAGCCATGGGTCAGGTGGGTGTGGCCAATACGGAGGCGGGCCAGAGCCACCTCCTTATGGCGCGACAGATGGAAGGAAGAGGCCCAACATCCCAATTTTGGTTTAATCTTGCAGAGTTTGTTATTTGTAGCGCCATCCCAGCGACTCTGCCACCGGGAGCGCAAAAACCTAGGGAAGCCAGGGATATAATCGGAAAAGGGGAGGGACATAGGTGAAACCTGTAGTCGGCACGCGGAACGGGCAGCTCGATCGGCAGCCTCATTTCCAGCCACGTTAACATGTACAGGGACCCAGCAAAATACCACCACCTTGCCACCAAAAGCGAGAAGGATATGGCACAGTAGCTGGATTCGTCGGACCAGTTGGTGGACAAGGTCAAACCACTCCAGGGCATTGCGGGAATCCGAATAGATGACAAACGACCCATCCGGATGCCCCCACACAACCTCCAGAGCGCTCAAAATGACAGAGCTCAGCCGTGAACACGGAAGCCTCATCAGGGAGACGGTACATCGGGAGCAAGAGCAGACGACTGGGGAACAGCCGCAGCCCCAACGCCCTCCGACGACCTCGAGCCATCCGTGAAGACCGCAACACATGCAGAGTGACATGCTGAACGAACAGAGACCGAAGCAAGGCAGAGTCAGAATCGGCCCTGCGAACGGGCCGCAACGCCCTACAGCACGCAACAGGGGTGCTCTCCCAAGGTACAACACCCCCTCTGAAAGAGACTGGTATAACGGATGGAGGAGGAGTGCCCTACCATCGAGGACGGAGGTCACCGTGTCGGTGAAATACCAACCCCCATCCCGGCAGAACGCCCTCTCAACCACCTGGAACAGAGGAGAGGTGGGAAGACGGAGAATCCAGAGATAGTGCTTGGCAATGAGGAACGACCTCCGATCCTCCAAGGGAGGGATGTCGCACTCAACCTGCAGACTATCAACCGGAGAGGAGCGGAAGGCGCCAGATGACATGCGCAGTCCTCTAGAGAGGACCGGATCCAGTATCCGGAGGGCCGTACGGGAGGCGGAGCCGTACACCACACTCCCATAGTCTAATTTTGACTGTACCAGGGACACGTACAAACGGAGGAATGTCCGCCTATCCGCAAAAAGCCCACAAAACCAAGAGACTTCAAACGGTCCATGACAACTCCTCGACGGGGAGTGTCATAGGCCTTTTGGACGTCGAAAAAGACGGCCAGAACAAGATTTCGACGGGAAAAGGCCTCCCGTACATCATGACCAAGGAGGAGAAGGGGGTCCAGAGTACCCCGAAATCGACGAAAGCCATACTGGGTCGGGGGGTATAACCCAAGCGACTCCAGTGTAAAGGAAAGTCGGACTGCCACCATCTTTTCAAGGAGGTTGCATAAACAGCTCGTCAAGGCAATAGGCCGATAGCCCGCCACCTCCGCCGGATCCTTCCCCGGCTTAGGTATCGGGACCACAATCGCCTCCGTCCAACGGGAAGGGAACGACCCCTCAACCCACACCGGTTGAAAAGATCCAGCAAGAAATGTAGGGCCATCGGGTGCAGATTCCAAATAAAGTCATACGGAATGTCATCAGGGCCAGGGCGGAAGAACGACGGGTTGCCAAGGCAGCCGGAAGTTCCCGCATCGTAAAGAGACGGTTATAGGGCTCGTTCCCAGGCGGCGGGAACGTAACATCCGACAAAGGGTGATCCGCAGATGAAGGCGAACGGGAAACCGCAGCAAAAGCACCGGCCAGCCGATCGGCCACAGCAGCAGGATCCGAAAGGAAGCCGTCCCCGTCCTGAAGGACAGGGCGACTAGCAGGGACCGGCTTCCCCTCGATACCACGTACCTTCCGCCACACAGCAGCAGAAGGGGTAGACGAGGAAATGCCGGACAAAAGCACGCCAAGAGTCCCGACGGGCCAACTTGAGTCCGGCGGGCGAACGCCTTCGCCCGCCGCATCTCAATCAAGTGGTCCGGGTGCGGTGGAAGCGGCGCTTTGCTCTCTTCCTCTCACACACCGCCTGATGACATGCTGCAGTCCACCACGGGACGCTACGCGTCCGCGGGTTACCGGAAGATCGAGGGATACAGACCTCCGCGACGCCCATCACCACCCGCTCGAAGAACTCCAAGCTCTCATCCACAGAGCCAAAGCTCAACATCGAACGGACAATGACGGAACGAGCTCTGAAGGATGGCCAGTCAGCCCGCGCAAGACACCACCTCGGACGAGACACCGGGTTGCGGTCCGACCGGCTCAAAAGACAGACTGGGTAATGATCACTGCCATAAGAGCCCCCCAACACCTTCCACGAAAAATCGAGTAAGGCATCGAGGGACACCAAAGAGAGATCAATACAGGCAGATGAACCCGTGGGTTCGTGGAAGTAGGTAGGTTCACCGGAATTGAGGCACGCGAAGGAAAGTTCTTCCATTAAGGAGAGCAACATTAGTCGACCGGACATCCCAAGCCGGGTCGCGACTGTTAGTCCCCGAGGAGGAGAAACGGTCGAGGCAGTTGCAACACGAACCGCGTCGCGAGAAGGAGGGTCATGAGGAGGAATATAAATCGAGCAGGCAGTGTACTGGCGATCTAAAAAGAGCCGCACAGCCACAGCCTGCAAGGAAGTACGAAGAGTCACACCTTGCGAGGGTAATGAACGATGTACATAAATCGCCGCAACCCGGCGGCGTGTGCTCTCATCCCGGGTGCAAGGGAAACCAACGTAGCCAGAGACGAGGGAGCCCCCGCGCAGCCAGGATAGTCTCCTGGAGACAAACGCAGGAATGCCGCTCGCTCTCCAGCAGGGAGGCAAGGTTCTCCCAGTTAGCTAAAAGCTAACGAGTGGTTGAACAGGGAGTTCATTAGAGGGGTGCTCCCCTGAGGGGGGGGAGACATGACGAGACGGGCCCAACCGAAACCCCCGACTCCCCACCAGAGGGGGCCGGGGAGAACCAAATGTTCGAGGGCTCGTCACACCAGACAAGTGCTGACAGGGGGGGGGGGAGGAAAGGTCCATCACAGGTGGGAGAGGTAGATCCAGGAGAGAGACTCGACCACTCAGCAGGAGCTGAAGGGGAAGAGACTCCATGAAGAAGGGCCAGGCTCCTCTCGACCGGGTCCACCATGGGAACCGAGTCGGTAGTCGAGGGTGTCATGGGGCGGTGTACCTCAACCGACACCCGGACACTAGTCGGGCACCGGGAGGTGACGCCTCACCAGCTCTCCGTATAGGGCTCGGAGTCCCGAGCGGATCGGGAGCGGTGCGCCGCTTCCCCTCAGGTTAAGCAGGGCGAGCAGCAGTCATGATCAGGTCTGGAGGACCCCGACTCCGACCACGGCGACGCTTCCTGCTCCCCTTCGAGGCATCACCTTCTCCACCCGAGAGATGAGTAGGCAAGGATCCAGACCCCAAGGCCGGAGAGGGAGAAGGGGCACTAATAGGCAGGGAATCAGATGGGATGTCTGAAAGTGAGGCAGAGGGACAAGAAGGTCCCGCGGCGCCAGGAGGAACATCAACCCCCGGAACTTCCAGGGGGGCACCACTTCGGTAGGCGCCGGGGCAGCACGGGAGGGGCCCGAGGACCCGCCAGAGCCAAGAGCCGCGGCTCCCGGTCACGGACCCTATCGCGCGCCTTCCGTGCACTAAGGAATTCGGTAGTCCTTAAGGACCGCACCTCGAATTCAAACTTGAAAACAGGGCAGTCCCGAGAGGAGGAAGGGTGGGCCCCCGAGCAGTTCGAGCACCGCGGGGGCTTCGTGCACGGGTAGGGTGCGCAGGCCCACCGCAGCGGACACAGCTCACCCTCACGGCGGCACGCAGAGCTAACATGGCCTAACCGGTTGCAGCGAATCGGGTCAGGCACATAGGTCGCACCGAAAACTCTCACGAACGGCGATCACCCCACGCCCCAGAACACCTGTGCCGGAGGCACAAGGGAGTCATAGGTCAGGAGCGGACGGGGTAAGAGCACCTCCCCAGCCCGACGAAAAGCGGAAGACCTTCATTACCCCTGGGGGGCAAGATCTCCTGTAACTCGCCAACCGGGATTGACAACAAACGGGAAGCGAAAATGGTGCCCTGACAGCTATTCAATTGTGGATAGGGAGTTACAAACTGCAAACCAAAACATCCTGCAACTGTAGAAGGGACTCAGTCACCCCCGAAGAACGGGACTTCAAAAGAAGAGACCCATCCTTCAGAGGGCAGATATCATAACGACAGGGAACCCCCACCGTCGTAAGACGCTGAAACACCTGTTCCGAGTTGCCCGGAAGGGAGACAGCGGAAGGGCGGAGAACAAGGAACCTGTCCACCGGACAGAAATTGACACCAGGGACAGGTCCATGTGTAACGGTAACCGAGAGTGGGCGAGAGAACGAGGGCCGCGAAGACCCCGCCTTACGGCCACCATGAGTCCGGCCACGAGAGCCAGACGCCGCAGAGGACGAGAGGGCCATACGGCTTTAAGGTCAATCCAGCGGAGGCAGAGGCCGCTGAACGACCAGAAGTAGAAGTCTTATCCAAATCCATGGGCGGGCCAGAGTCGTCAACAGGAGGAGATTGAAGTTTTGAAATTGAACCCATGAACAATAGCTTTACAAAAAAGACAGCCTCGGACCCAAGGCAATGCACCATCCGCCTCTGCATCCTTCAAGGCGCAGGCCAAACGTCCTGGGTAGCCCGCCCCCCCAACCTGACTGTCGTTTTAAAAACAGCAGATTGGCTCTACGGAGATTTGTCCGTTAAGGGCCTAGCAAAGACCCAATCCAGCGTTCCGGGCGCCCGTACCGTCCCCAGAGCACGGCTCAGCCACGGAGCGATGCCCCCCGGCGGGTGCACCCGATGACCCCAAGGCTGCAAAATACAAACAGGGGGGGGGGATACTACAATTGACAGAGGCTCAAGACAAAGAAATTCCAGGAGACGGAAAAAAAAAAAGACGCAACTAGGTAACTCTTCGCCCACACCTTGTGAGGAGTTGAGGAAACCCCAACAACCCACGAAGTGTACGAGCCCCCTGGGCCCGGCAAGCCGGAGTACCTAATCGAGGGGGCAGTATACGTGTGTGTGTGTGTGTGTATCCCTTTTTGTCCGGAGCGATAGGGGGCGTCCGTATGTGGCGAATGTAGGAATACACATTTCTTCGGTGTAAGGGCTTCCTCTGCCCTCGTGGACCATTGGACCCGTTTGGGGACTCGGCTGATCTCCTGCTTCTATTTCTTTCTCCTTTCACCCATTCTTTCTGGCTTTTCTCTTTTTTGGCGTTGTTCTTTGGACCTTGATTTTGACCCCTTCCTAGGCCCTTTGGTGTGGGAGGTGGTTGCCCTGCACCCTTGTCGCTTTTCAACCAAACCCAAGCCCTCTCCCTGCCACTTTTCACCGCGCGTTGGATGAGAGTGGCCGCCTTTCAGGCACAGGGACTGGGTACGGGTGTATCTCCCTTGCGTGACATCTGTTGACGGTGGGACCAAGTGAGCCCACGATTCGCCTTTCCCTTGTTGGAGTCGGTGGTGGCTGGATGCGCGCGGGGGATGAAGTTCTCTCTTGTTCACTATGGATACTTCTTCCACTCGCTTCCGACTACTGCTTCTCATTCCCGGACTACTCTTCTCTCAACACGAATGGTGGGCAACCAAGCCCTCGAGTCCTCTACCATTGGAAGACCGCAACCTGATGGGGTTGACCCCCCCCTGTAGAAGCGGAACGCTTGCACTCTCCTTTTCCGTTGCCGACCGCAGTCCGTCCCTCGACTACACCCTTCGACCTACATCTGGAGCAGGGGTCTCGCCCCAGCCCACCTCAGGCACCTTCGGGCAAGTCAAGTTCCATCCAGGACTTGCCCCCCACAACCCGGCTTCTTGCTCTTCCCATATGCCCCCCTCACCCGCCGTCAGCCCATCTCCCCACGGAGAGAGCCCCGCGGGGGTCGGGGAAGCCGGCATTCACGGCCGTCCTATCGACCGTTGAATATCCCAGTCCACTTCGACTCTACAGCCTCCCTCTCCCTTCCAAGTATCCACAAATTGCTGGTGATTCGGCCTACATCTGGGTCCTTCCCGACCAACTCTGAACGGACGTTCCAGGCGATCCGAATCCACAGCAACTCCAGCCGCTATGACGTACGCCCACAGAGGGATGGCTGGCTGCCTCGTAAAATCACGCTCAGCCGCAGAGGCAAAAGCCCTACTCTCCGTCACTGAGGTGCTTGGATGCTCGGTGTCTGTTTCCCCACACCCTCCCCTGAACCAGAGTCAGGGCACCATTTACGCCACCCGCCTACTGTTGATCGCAGTGAACAAGCTCCTGGACGACCTCGCACCCCAAGGAGTCGCTAAGATTTATCGCTTCACAACCTGACAGGGAAGCTCCCCCACCCCACGTCCTCTCCTTACTTTCAATGCCTTATTCCCCCCCCCCCCCGACCGCATTGTATGGGGTATGGGAGACCGCGCGTCATGCGAGTTTTCTATCCGCCCATACATCCCATATCCGACCCGTTGCTTTAAATGCAACAAGTTTGGACACGTTAGTTCAGTTTGTCGGCAGCCGCATCAACTGTGTTTTCACTGTGGACAACACTCGCCTTGACAGGTGCCCCACACACCCAACTGTGAAGGCGCGCACTCCTCTTCATCTTGCGAATGCCTTTTCTTCAAGTTCGAGAAGGAGGTACGAAGCCTACAAGTAACGGATTCCTTAGCCCCCGTGAGGCACGAGACGGGTGCGGAGTCGGGAAGTGAGGCCGGGGGTGTCTTATGCCGTTGCTCTCGGCACGCCGCCCTGGCCTGCCGCCGAACCCCCCCCTAGCACTGCTCCCTGTCCCCCCCCCCCAAAAGAAAATCCTCGCAGGACCCGACGGTCTCCTGTCTCCCCCCCCCACCATCCCTCCTCTTCCCACACCTCACCTGCCACGAACCCCCCAGGAGTGTGACCAGGACACCCAGGCCCCATCTACCTCAAATCCTGCCTTCCCAGTACTCTCTGCACACGCCCGGAGCAAGCCGTCGAGGCGGAGACGTCGGAGCGAGTCTCCAGACCCTCTGGCCTTCCAACGCGTGTCTCCCTCTTCCCTTAGAACCAAGAAGACGGCTCGGACCCTCACACCGTCTACTATGTCCATCTCTCCCCACCGCAGAAGTCCCACCACTCTACCCCCACAGACTCTGACAATAGTTGCTGAAATCAATGATCCGCCCCCTACGACGAGACCCAATCTGAACAATATCCTCTCCCCCGAGGATCCAGTGGATGCGGCACTGGCGCGGCTGCACGGTGTGACCGAGGGAAGCTCGGCCGCGCCCACGAGTCTCATGGATCTGCCCTTGGCTCCTGGTGCCATTTTCTTCACCCCTCCACGAGACCACTCTGGTTCATCTCCTTCCACCCCCATAGTACCTACCTCCCCCGACATCCCCAGCCCCCTCCTTGTCAGCCACCCTGAGTACGCCCTCCCTCCCTCCCACCCGCCCGGTCCTTCTGGTACCCCCTGTCGCCACCTAGGGTCCACCGTGAGACCCCGGGGAGGCGCCACTTTTGGAGTTAACGTGCCCCCCCTCCTGGCCCGACCACAGAAGCCCGCCAAAACACTTCTGACCCTTTCAGCCCACGATGTTCCTCTGTCTTCCGTGATCCACGCCTCCGTTCTCGCTCGGCCGACTCACCCCCCAACCTCCGCGAGATTCGACAGGCCGACCGATTCCTTCCCTCGTGAACGGTCGATAGCCAGCCATGCTCCCGACCCATCCTTCAATTTCGCGAACTCCAGATCTCGCTTCACACTCCAACCTCCTAGCACCTACACCTTTACCCATCCCCCTTTCATCAACTAATGGATCCCCCGAAAACCACAATAGTCCACTGGAACTGTAGAGGAATATTCGCGAACTATGAAGGCCTTAACTCAGGGGTGGGGAACCTTTTTTCATTGGAAGGCCGCATTTCATTTAACCAAGACCCTATTAGGCCGCATGCTGAGTATTTAACATATACAGTACAACAAAATGTCATATTTTAGTCTACAATCTACGTATTTACTAATTTTAAATCAAACTTGATAATACGTGAGGGTTTTTATAATAAATACAAAATTCAGCAAGTGCATTTATTTTTTTTGGGGGGAATAATTGACAATAGAACTAATATTAAGTGAAAAATGGTATTAAGTGAAATGATGTTAATATTAAGTGAAAAAGTGATAAACCATTTAATGACTTTTTTGACTGCTTATTGCGGGACAGGAGTCGTACATTTGGTTCCAACATCGTTAACCGTAGTTTTAGTTGGTCCTACAGGTGCATATTCGTCATCTGAGATCTCAAGCGCGTTTTGATTTGAGTCACATACAAAAACGTTGATTCACAACAGTAGGTTGTGCCGAAACAAGACAACATTCGACGAGCATGTTGGCGCAGACGTGGGTATTCAACGGCATTTTTCCATATTTCAACAGGATCCTTCTTAGTATCAAATAGAGACTTAAGGATATTATCTTCTAATAGCTCAATCAACTCCATCTGTAAATGTTCAGGTGCTTTGGAGATATCAACCAGGTGTGGTTGGAAAGCTAGTTTCAGTGTGAAGTCGTCATGTTTCTCAAAATCTTCAAATCTTTCATCGTATTCTTCAATCAGGGAGTCTAGGACAGCTGTGTATTCTTTCACATCGCATTCCCTTAATGATTTGCTTGTATCTTCTTCATCAATTACCTTTCCCAGTTCAGGGAAGTGTTCAGCTGAAAGTTTCGATCGGGTAAGGATAGTTTTGAAAAAGCGCAGCTTCCTTCGAAAAGCCTGGATTTTTTGCCACATTTCATATATGGATTTAGTTTTACCTTGCAAAGAAATATTCAGGTCATTTTGCCTTGACATTGTCAAAAAAATGCAGCATTTCTGCAGAAATCCTTTTTTGACAATTTACATGGTTCATTGAGTTCCTCAAAAAATCTTGTGATTTGTTTTCGCAAAGACAAAAGTTTTTCAAAGAATTGCCCTTGTGACAACCAGCGCACTTTAGAATGATACGGGAGATCCACACTGAATGTTTCATCATTAAGCATAAACATATTGCGAAACTGGCGATGTCGTGATGCATTTGCTCTAATGTAGTTCACAATACGTATAACTTTACTTAATGTGTCACTTAAAACAGTAGATTTGGCACAGAGATTCTGTTGATGCAAAATACAGTGAAAGGAAATCAAGCTATCTGGATTTGGCAGTTCTTTTTGTAGTAGCGCAACAAATCCTGCACATTTTCCTCTCATGGAAGGTGCACTATCTGTGCATACACTTAATAAATTACATAAATTCAGTTTCGCTTCACGGCATTTTTCTTTGAAGAGACAAGACGTCAATTCCACGTGTCTTCTCCGTAAGGGTACCCAAAGCCAGTAACTCCTCGTAGTATTGAAAATCTGCAGTTATAACACGAATAAAAAATGACACTTGCGCTGAGTCAATAATATCAGTGAACTCATCCAAGTCAATCGAATAATAAGTATTTTCGCTTTGGCATATTGTATGAAGCTGTTCAGTCATATTGAGGGCTAATTCATGTTGCCGATCAGTTATGGTCCTTCTTGAAAGAGGTAGTTGTTTGTATTTGTTAACCTTGTCTGAATCTAAAGAGGCTACAACTTCAACAATGCATTCTTTTATGATTTCCACATCGCTATACGGCTTACCTCTTTTTCCAAGTATATATGCTACTTTATAAGTTGCTTCAGTGATTTCAGTCCCTAGGCCTGACATCGTTTTAAATACTTGCTGCTGTTGCTGCTTTTGAAGTTTCATCTTCGTAAGTGCAGACTTTCGGGGTTCTCCTTCCAATATAGCATACTGTGGTTCTTATGAGTTGCATAATGCTGATATGCATTGTGTTGCTTCGCTGTTGCAATTATGGCGTTGTAGAGCAAACACATCATTTTATCTTTCTCAGCAACTATGAAATACTGCAATTCCCATTCTTCATGGAATACTCTGTTCTCTTCCTTTAATTTTCTTTTCACAGTTTTTGACATGATTAGGATACCAGAAGATTTTTAAATAAAAATGGTACACGAATTGATCAAAGATTTAGTTTTAAAGGAAACAAGCGTGCGTGTCACTATCGGAGAATCGTCTAACTGTCAGCCAGTCGAGTTGGTCGTTCGTTGATAGGTAAGGGCGTAAGCCGTAAGGCAACGCTGCCAGTTTCAACTGGCAGCGTTGCCATATTTCCTATTGTTCAAGCCATAAAGAAGGCTTGTATGTGTAAGAAGCAGTGAAGCTGAAACCATGATCTAATGAAATAGCCTAAAGCCCTAAAAGGGTATCAGTTGCTGTCCATTATCGTACGGTATGAATTCTGAATGTCAAGTAGGCAGAAGGCCGCAACTAGTACCCCAAAAGGCCGCAGGTTCCCCACCCCTGCCTTAACTCCTTGATTGACACTTCCCGTCCGGTGTGTCTCTGTCTCCAAGAGCAAATCCTGGGGACCAGGCCTATGCCCTGCCATACTAGTTATTCTTGCATCGCCACCCCGCCTCCTACCTGCACTCGAAGGGGAGCTGCCATTCTCGTACACCACGCAGTCCCCTTCCACAATCTCTCCATCCGGTCCCCGCTACAGGTGATTGCCGCCCGGCTCTCCCTGTATAGACAGTACACCGTCTGCTCAATCTACCTCTCCCCCCACGCTCAAGTCTCCCGCGATGACTTGGCGGAAGTCGTACAACTCCCCAGGCCCTTCCTACTACTGGGCGATTTCAATAGTCGCCACCCCTTGTGGGTCGACACACACACCACCTATATGGCCCCAACCCTGATATCTGTCATGACCGAGCTCTCCTTCCAGTGCCTCACTGATGGCTCTCCTACATTCTACCATGCCACCACCTGCACTCCATCCTGTATAGACCTGTCCCTCGTTTCAACTGATGCCCTCCTAGATTTCACGTGGCAAGTCCTCCGAGAGGACCATGGAAGTGACCATTTCCCCATTCAACTCACGCTCAATCGACCCAACCAGACTGTACGGGTACCGGTAAGGTGGGTTACTACCAACGCGAATTGGGCCCGCTTCCGCAACAACACTTATACAACCCTCACAACTGCCCATCCATCGACGAGTGCGTCGCATAAGTCGAGTCCGTCGTTCTAGCGGCTGCAAGCACTAGCGTACCACGATCCTCCGCCTACCCCCGCGCCAGACGGGTGCCTTGGTGGACCCCGGGGTGCGCGGAGGCCGTGCGCGCCAAGAAGGCAACTCGGTGCTTCTACCGGACGCGACTCCCCAGCCATCGCACGGAGATGCAGCGGGCCAGGGCCATCGCCCGCCACACAATGAAGACAGCGCGCCGAGCCTCTTGGCGTGCCTTTGTGTCCGGCATCACCGCCCCACACCTTCGGCTACCATCTGGAAGAAGGTACGGGGTGTCGAGAGGCGACATGTCCCCTTCCGACCCCCGGTCCTCCGGACTAATGACGGACTCCTGTGAGAGCCCAAGTCGGTGGCAAACCACCTCGCTTCTACCTTCGCCGCCGTTTCTTCCTCTGCAGCCGATTCCCTACCTGCTCCTGACGATAGCCCCTCTCCACCGTCCATAGACAGCACCTACAACCTATTGTTTACTATGCGTGAACTACAGGCGGCACTGGCCTCTCGACGATCCCCTTGTTCCGGTCAGGACGGTATTCCGTACGGCATGATCCAGCACATCCACACTACCTTACAGATTTTCCTGCTAGACCTATACAATCGCATATGGATAGAGGGCGCCTTCCCCTCTAAGTGGAAGGAGGCCCACGTCATCCCTATCCCCAAACCCGGCAAAGATTTCCTGGACCCCACAAACTACAGACCAATCGCCCTGACGTGTTGTGCCTGCAAAATCCTCGAAAAAAATGGTCGCTACGCGATTATCGTTCGTCCTTGAAAATAGCAATTCCTTCCCGGCTACCCAGTCCGGCTTTAGACAATTCCGCTCCACCACTGATCCCCTCCTGCTTCTCAGCCGAAACATACAGGATGCCTTCAACAATGGACAGTTCGTACTGTCAATTTTTTTCGACATCCAGAAGGCATATGACACCACCCGTCCAACAATGATCCTCGGTCAGCTCCGACATCTAGGCCTCGTCGGAGCCATGCCGACTTTCATCAGGGGCTTCCTTTCCTCCCGAACCTTTAAAGTCCGGGTGGGCTCAGTCCTCTCTGACACCTTCGTGCAGGAGGATGGGGTCCCACAGGGAAGCATCCTCAGTGTTCTCTGCTTCTCCGTCGTGATGAACACGGTCTCAAAATGCCTTCCACCCACCATCCGCGCTTCCATTTACGTGGATGACCTTGCGATCTACTTCGCAGGGCGAGAACCGTCCGTCGTTCAACGGCAAATGCAGTTCGCCATCTACCGGGTGGAAAGGTGGGCGACTTCGGTGGGTTTCCGTCCCTAAGTCCAAGTGTATGCTCTTCAGTAGAAGACCCACAACCCTTCCTCTACCCTCTGTCACATTATACGGCAGTCCTCTTGAGGTGGTACCCTCCACACGTTTTCTGGGCATGACCCTAGACCGACGGCTCAATTGGGTTCCACATCTCAAACACCTAAAGTAATCCCTTCGACGCCCCCTCGCTCTCCTGGATCACCTCTCCACACCACATGGGGGGGTGCAGATCGACGCTCTTTTTCGCCTTTACACTTCCCTAGTACAGTCGAAGCTGGACTATGGTAGTGCAGTTTACGGTTCAGCCTCCAACGCCCGCCTCCGTATCCTGGACCCGGTACTTAATAGAGGCCTCCGCCTCGCCACCGGTGCTTTCCGCTCCTCCCCAGCCTCCAGCCTCCACGTGGATTGCGATAATCTCCCCTCTCGCCCTCCGACGGGGTCTACTCCTCATGAGGACATACCTCCGTGCGCAGAGGCTACCTTCTTCGCTTCTGGGCACGGCGGTTTCTGAACTACCACCTCGGGGACGGAGCTGGCACTTCACTAAAGTGGTCGGCTCTTTCCTTGATCTTTTCAACATGCCCGCCCCCTCAGTTATTCCCATTTTCATTCAGCATCTACCTCCCCGTGGCTCCTCACCCCTATCAAGTTTTGCAGGGATCTGTGTGCCCTACCGAAGAATACCACGAGCGCTATACCACGAGCGCTATACCACGAGCGCTATACCACGAGCGCTATACCACGAGCGCTATACCACGAGCGCTATACCACGAGCGCTATACCACGAGCGCTATACCACGAGCGCTATACCACGAGCGCTATACCACGAGCGCTATACCACGAGCGCTATACCACGAGCGCTATACCACGAGCGCTATACCACGAGCGCTATACCACGAGCGCTATACCACGAGCGCTATACCACGAGCGCTATACCACGAGCGCTATACCACGAGCGCTATACCACGAGCGCTATACCACGAGCGCTATACCACGAGCGCTATACCACGAGCGCTATACCACGAGCGCTATACCACGAGCGCTATACCACGAGCGCTATACCACGAGCGCTATACCACGAGCGCTATACCACGAGCGCTATACCACGAGCGCTATACCACGAGCGCTATACCACGAGCGCTATACCACGAGCGCTATACCACGAGCGCTATACCACGAGCGCTATACCACGAGCGCTATACCACGAGCGCTATACCACGAGCGCTATACCACGAGCGCTATACCACGAGCGCTATACCACGAGCGCTATACCACGAGCGCTATACCACGAGCGCTATACCACGAGCGCTATACCACGAGCGCTATGATATACAGGTCACTCTTCCGCGAACACGCAACCCACCACCCAGACGCAGTCGCCATTTACACAGATGGTTCCCGCTCGGAACCTGGTGTGGCCTCAGTGGTGATTCTGTCCCAGCCGCTTTCCCTGGGCGTCGCCCTGCCCCGCGAGGCCTCCGTTTTATCGGCGGAACTTTTCGCAATTACGAAGGCCCTCGATATTGTGCGTATCCACTCTGCCAGCGCTCTCGTCATTTATTCAGATTCCCAAAGCTCACTTCTCTCCCTAGAAAGATTTAACCCTCCTCACCCGCTCGTCTGTACCATCCAGCAAACCTTCCACTTTTTAACGGCCTTCCAACACAAGACAGTCGCCTTCTGCTGGGTCCCGGCTCATGTCGGCATCCAGGGTAACGAGGAGGCGGACCGCACGGCAAAGACGGCCTGCTCACTGCCGGCCTCCTCCCGACCCTTCCCCTTCTCCGACTTCTTCCCGACTTTCCGCTCCCACTTCCGCTCCATATGGCAGCGGGAATGGGACCAGGCCACACAAAATAAACTCCACATGATCAAGCCGCAAACAGGATACTGGGCTTCCTCATTCCACCGGTCCCGTCATGAAGTAATTCTAGCCCGTCTCCACCTAGGCCACATCCGCATCACCCACGGACACCTTATGGCGAAATCGCCAGCCCCCGCTTTGCCCTACCTGCCATACCCCAATCACTGTCATACACCTCCTGGTGGAATGCCCAAAGTTGTCCGCTCTTCGTCGCAGGTGTTTCCCTCTCTCGGCCGAAAATCCCATACCCGACCGTCTACGATCCATACTCGCCGAAGGCCCCGACTTTTCAACAGAAGCCATTTTCTTCTTCCTTACTCACTCCCATCTGCTCCATCTCATTTAAAACTATACCCCTCCTACCCACTATCCAGCAACTGACCCTTACTCACTCCCCTAGTCTACCACCCCTAGCACAGTAACACCACCACCCACTGCCTCGCCGAGATATGTACCGCTTTCTATAGGTACGAATCGGCGGTAAATTAGAGAGAAAAAAATATGTACAGGGTGTCCGAGAATTATCTGTACAATTTTTGGCTGTTATTAAAAGTCAACCATGAAGTGTAGAAATTCCAGTGTTGTCCCATTTTACAGAAAATCTCATTAAGTTTTTTCTGATACCAAGTTTTGACAAGTTTTTTAGGAATTCTAGTGTCCGAAAATTATCTGTACAATTTCATCTTTTAATAAAATTCTTGATAACACACGTAAAATTCTTAAACAAGATTATTTAGAATCTGTATTTTCAAAAGTTTCTTTTATTAAAGTAACGTTGTTACAAACATTCGATATGTGCACCATCAGTGATTCGCAAAACATCCAATCGATAATCCAATCGATAACACAGGTCAACAAAAAAACTTTTTTTTTTCGTTGCCAAGGAAATTCGTACGAATTTAGGGTATTTTGGGGTTGCTGAATTCCAAAATGAAAGTAGTTTTTCCGATTTGGCTCTAGTTCTTGAGATAATGAATACCCTCAATTAATAGGAAACGTAACCATAACGCGTGCATATGGGAAACTGCCGGAACATTCTAGATGGTGAGACCGATTAAAATGCCATTATGTATTTCATGTGTTTACTTTTGTATGATTTGAGACAATTTCAATGCGATTTGTAAGTAGGCTCCGCCTGAACATTAAATTTTTTGCATTTTTACGTGTTTCAATGGGGTACCAATTATCTCATAAATTAGAGCCAATCTAGCAAAACCGATGTCATATTCGGAATCAGCACCACAAAGTTACCCCAAAATCACTCTAATATGATTGGCAATAAAATGAGTGTTGACCAGTGTAATCCAAATGTTGCCATGTACGCTGCAGCATATCCACATCAATTCGCTCAATAGCAGCTGATTCTTGCTTTTAAATCAATGTCTGTCACCCGCGTACAAAAAGAAAAAACTTGTCAAAACTTATCAGAAAAAACTTAACGAGTTTCTCTCTAAAATGGGACAACACTGGAATTTCTACACTTCATGGTTGACTTTTAATAACAGCCAAAAATTGTACAGATAATTCTCGGACACCCTGGTATATATATACAGGGTGTCCCATAAGTCCGGCATCATAGGAAAAATAATAATAAAAAGGCAAAACAAAAGCTTTTATTTACAGAACGTGCTCAATATGTCCACCATTGTTTTCAATACACAAATTCAGACGTGATACCCAGTCGGCAAGCACACGGTGAATGATGTCAGGAGTAATGGTTTTACATGCCCCAATAATGCGCTGCCGCAAATGTTCAACACTCCTAATTTTCTCTGCGTATACCAGCGCTTTCAAGTTGCCCCAGAGATAAAAATCTAGTGGCGTGAGAGCCGGGCTTCAGCTGGCCATTCCACAGGCCCTCGACGTCCTATCCAATGACCAGGGAATTGTTGGTGCTGGTATTCCCTTACTTGGGTGCTGTAATGTGCAGGAGCGCCGTCTTGCTGGAACCATGTTGGGAAATTTCCTTCTTCGTTCAAGACACTGGGAAATGCTTCTTCCTTGAGCATACGTAGGTAGGTGCCTCCAGTGACATGTTCATCATCGAAAAAGGGGGGGCCTATGATGCGATCCTTCCAAATGCCACATCCTACCATCACCCGAGATGCACCTTCTTCTTTTGAAGAGGTATACCAGTGAGGGTTGTTTTGAGACCAGTAGCGGGTGTTCTGTAGATTTACCTCACCATTTCCATAAACAGCCTCGTCACTGAACAGAATGGTTGACGGGAAATTGGCATCCCGAGCATAGACATTATGGCCTGTAGAAAGAGAAAAATATGAATTATGGTTTGTAGAAATAGAAAAATATTAATTTCTCCTATGATGCAGGACTTATGGGACCACCTGAGTACAGGGTGTCTCAAAAGTCACTATTTCGGTGACATTAGATGTTTTTTTTTAAAATGCTATGCTGGCATAAAGATATGTACTTCTGGTGCAAATTTGTGTGTTTATAAAAAGTTAATTGGTTTTATTATCTTGACATGCTTGAACAATTCCTCGAACCTCAACTTCTTACAGATGGCATTCTTGACACAGTAGTTCTTCAGCAGGATGGAGCACCGTGCCATTATGCAATAATTGTACGTGATTATCTTGACAAACGCTTCCCCGGTCGCTGGATTGGTCGTGGAGGAACACAACCATGGGCAGCACGTTCACCCGATTTAACACATTAGATTTTTTCGCCTGGGGTTTCATTAAGTCTAAGGTGTACACTGGTAGAAGAATTAGTGATGTAGCCGAACTTCGAAATCGTATTACCGATGCAGTTCAGAAAATAACACCTCAATTGCTGGAAAGTGTTCCGGGAAACAACTTATCGCTTTGAGCTCTGTAGAGACACTGATGGTCGCCATGTGGAGACAGATAAATAAATAGCACTAATTCTTTGTGGCACTTACTTTGAAATAAATATATTTTTCATGTCTTAAACCAGTTTTTCGTAATTCCCATTATTTTTCAAAATAGATAGTGACTTTTGAGACACCCTGTATATGTCATCCCATAAGTAGTTTTTTAGATCGGAATTTGAAGGACAAAAAGCAAACTCGACAAACTTTTCAATCTAGTATATATTTTCCATCGGAATCAGTTACTCTGCCAACGTCCTACAAGCTTTTCAATGCCATATTTATAAAATTCAGGCGGTTTTGAGGCAAAAAACGTACAAAGACTGGTGTGCAGGTCATCTAAAGAAGTATACTGTTTCTCGTCAAGATAGTTTTGCAGACTCCTGAAGAGATGATAATCTGAAGGCGCAAGGTCTGGAGGATGTGGAAGTTTTTCCCACCCAAGCTCCTCAATTTTTGCAGAAGTGATCCGAGCGGTATGAGGACGTGCGTTGTCGTGGTGAAACACTCCTTTCCGATTAACCAAAGGTCTCTCTTCTTTTAGTGCAGTGTTCAATCGATCCAGTTGTTGACAGTAGACTTGAGCGGTGATTGTCTGGTTGTGTGGTAAGATTTCAAAGTGTATTACACCACCTTTATCCCACCAAACACTAAGCAACATCCTCCGAGGGTGAAGATTTGGTTTTGGCTGTGGTGTCGTTGGTTTTCCGGCACAAACTCACTGTCGACGGCGCTTAACATTCTGGTACAGTATCCACTTTTCATCACCAGTCACTAAACGGTGCAAAAACGGATCTTGGTGTTCACGGGAATGAAGAGCTGTGCTAATGTTTACCCGCACCCTCAGATTGTCGACCGACAATTCATGTGGCACCGATTTTCTTAACTTAGGCACTTTCCCGAATTGTTGCAAATGTCGATGGATGGTGGACGGGGATGAATATAGTTTCTGGGCCAATTCTTCGACAGTTGTTGAACAGTCTTCTTGCGACTAACAGCAGGTCATCAAACTCAGCAGGGGTCCAGAGCGTGCTGCATCTGTCAAACAGCAGTCACCATTCCTAAACTTTTGAAACCATCATCATTGACATTTCCTCATATGCAGAATGTCGTTGCCATAAACGTCCTGAATGTTTCGCGTTGCTTCAGTACCACTATTCCCTTTTTTGAACTCGTAAAACATTATATGCCTGATATGCTCTTCTGATACCACCATGTTTATGAGGGGTTCATATAAAGCAAAACACGTCTTCACTGGTCAAGGTCTGTAAAGTATGTAGCGAAACACGATAGATCTCCTCTTACATATAACCTTCGGAAAATTTATGCTTAAACCGAGTAGAACTAGTTTAAACTTAATCTATCTTAAAAAACTACATTACTTATGGGATGACCCGATATATATTAGGTCAAGCCCTGTTCTGGTTTTAAAATTTTATTACAACAAAACCAGAAGAGGGCGGAATACATTTTGTTGCTCGACTAAAGTTTTTTCTTGATTTAAAGTTATAATCTGAGTTTCAAGTTTCAAGTTTCAAGTTTCAAGTTTCTATTGATAGAAGCTTGAACGAAAATGGCCAACTACACATGAGAAAGCTCGGTGTAATCTGGTTTGCGGAGTCGAAATTAGTGACAAATGTCCAACGGAATTACCGCCGTCAATATGGCAAGGATCCTCCCTCCAAACCCAGCATTAGGTGGTAGTTTTGCAAGTTTCGGGAGACGGGAAGTGTGATTGACTCGCCAAGACTCGTCGAAGAGACGTTCCAATGCAGCCCGAGGAAGTCTGTTCGTCGTACCTCGAGTGAAGTGCAGCTATCAAGATAACGGTACACAAAGTTGTAGACCAAGAGATTACATCTTTACGCATAAAGTGCAATTAGTCCAAGCTTTATAAACTAGATTACACATTGAGCTTTCTCCTGTGTAGTCGCTATTTTCGTTCAAGCTTCTATCAAGAGCGACTTGATACTCGGTTTACAACCTGTAAATCTAGAAAAAACTTCAGTTAAGCAACAAAATGTAAAAACTGCATTATTCTCTTGATTTTGTTGTAATAATTTTAAAACCGGAACAGGACTTTGTGATATGTATATAGCTAGTCCTGTTCCGCTTTTAAATTTTATGAAAAACTATCAAATCTACATCGGAAAGTAAGATATACAAATAAAGAACTGTTTTATTTCAAGCTATTGAAGTTCAACATGAAATTCGGGGCTCCTCTTGAAGTCAAACATTCCTGAATGAGCATTTGTGGATCGGACCTGGGGGCCCACTCCTTGGCCGGCTCGTTCGCCCGATTTAACTCCCCTTGACGACTTCCTCTGGGTGGAGCTATGTCAAAAATGAAGTTTTTGTTCCGCCAATGGCAACAACTTCGGAACATTTGAAGGAAAGGATACGTGAGGCTGTTATGAAAGTTTAGTATGATATGCTATGAAATATATAAATATATGGAGGGAAACGGAATATCGCTCTGATGTCTGCAGAGCCACAAAAGCAGCTCTTATTGAACTGAACTCAATAGCTTGTAAATAAACATTATATGCCTGATATGCTCTTCTGATACCACCCCCGTATGCAGATTCCAGAGTTGCCAATTTAGCGAGTTTTGATGAGTTTTGACTACTTTTTTTACAGCGTAGCGAATTTTTGTCGAGCTGCGTCTCGTCCATTCATTTGGGTTGTATGACCTTGTATATTTGTGCAACTATCAACATCTGGCGCCTTTTGGCTTTTTGAAGTGATTTGGCTACTATACTCGAAATTTTAGCGATATTTTGGGTACTCCACATTGTGGCGACTTTTTAAATGAATTAGCGACATTTTGTGTGTGTTGGGGTGGCATATAAACATAATCTTCAAAAAGTTAAGTTCGGAACCCATAATATTCTTTATTCCTAAAAAACAGAATACCAATTTTGTATACAAATGGAAATGTTTTAAAGGTGCAGCAAGAGTCCAGAAGACTTTTAGCTTAGTCTTTGAGTTCAGCTCCAGCCCCCCCTCACCCATAAGGGTGAGTATATATCCTCTCAATGGAGGGTTTCGTTGGTGCTAACAAACTCATTTCGCCTGGTTGAACTTTGGAGACCTTTAAAGAGTTTCTTTCTTGCACCTGGAAATGTTTTAAGATGTTCCTCAACGACCTGAAGCAAAAACTGTCTCTGTTCTCATTTCTCGTTAGAGGCATTAAAGTCTTTTATCAGTGCTACTCCCCTTTCTGCTATATTATTGACAACCTTGATGCTTTTATCTAGAAGCGTTTCATAATCTGGGATCTGTTACCATTGAGCTGGATCCTGGATCTACAGAATTAGAAAGTCATCTTCCAACCCTAAAATTGAGAACAGTTCTCGAGTTTGCTTGACAAATGATGACAGATCTTTTCCTTCAGCAATCGTTGGACAAATTCTATTTGGAGGGCATTATCTCCTTCATTTTTAGAGCTGCGCCATCAATCTCCACTTCTAAAGGTACAGGATCATCAAAGAGACCAATCAGACGTTCACTTAAATATCACAAATGATTACCGAATGCCTTTCCTGCAGAATTGAAGAAGTGTGTCTGGGTAAGTTTTTAATTGCTGAAGGAGCTCAAGGTCATTTGCAGGAGTACTTGGGGGCATTGGAACCATGCTTTGCATAAATATTTGCAGTGAATAAATTGAATCTTCTTAAAATATTTCTCTTGATTTGACGAACCTGTGAACGGAGGAGCTAAATGTTTACAGAATAAATTACGTTTGCTAGCCAACGTGCACGATATAGGGCACCTGATTGCATCAGTCGTCTTCCTCGTGGGGGTACTTCCCAGAAACAACAATGTTAATTCTACGGTTTCTCGGTAATCATTTCTTGGTTGACGTTCTTCTAGGTTAGTTTTACAGAATTCAATTATTTGCTTCCATTCAGACATGTCTAAGGTCACTTCTTCATCACCAATCACTGGTTCAAGCTTACTCTTAACAATGTTACTCCATTCTAGCTGTAATCGCTTAATAAAGCAATATCAGGTCCTGATGATGGACCATAGAGGACTCCAAACATTTCCAACTATAATCTCATGGATATGGTGATAGACTAGGTGCAGAAGATTTTTGTTTCAATCAGGATGCAGGCATCTCCTCTTTCCTGTATTACTTGCCGTAGTATCAAACGACGTAGCTTTGATCTGGTTGGTTAAATTCCATTCTTTTCAGTTTCAACAACAGCCTTTGCAATGCTTTTACACTTTCGGAGGTAAGTTTAGGGACTGCGAGAAGCTTGCCGATATCTTTACCAGTCACTACCACAGGCAAACGACCGACATACTTTCCTGGATATTAGTTAGCATTTCCCATCCCAGTGAACTACTAGTGGCGTTTCTGGAGCAAAGTGTTCAATAATATTAGCTGAAGATTTTCTAATTTTCATCCTTTTAGCGAGAATAGAATCTTTATTGATCGTTAGTCACTCTACATCATATCCTAAACTTTTTGCCGTAGCAGTAACGATATGAACTGCTGCTAGGTTGCTGATCTTTGTACAATCTAGAGCTTGCGTTAATTCGGGAATCATTATATTTTTGAGGTCTTGTTTTCTTTAATTGTG
The DNA here is from genome assembly GCA_023014485.1 of Bathynomus jamesi. Taxonomy (NCBI): domain Eukaryota; kingdom Metazoa; phylum Arthropoda; class Malacostraca; order Isopoda; family Cirolanidae; genus Bathynomus; species Bathynomus jamesi. The sequence goes on along the minus strand of JAJOZX010009404.1, from coordinate 60,948 downwards.
GTTGGGTGTCACCCTGAGAAACTTTTTAATTTTTGAGATGTACTATTTTCTGAATGGATCGACTAGTTATAACTACTGGTACTTGAATCTATTGCTCTAACTTTGCTTAGTTGTTGTATTCTTTCATGTTTTCTTTTGCGGCTAACAACTTTGCTCTCTATTACTTTGTTTCTTTCCTTGATTGTTGTCACTTTGTTGATTGTTGTCACTTTGTTGATTGTTGTCACTTTGTTGATTGTTGTCACTTTGTTGATTGTTGTCACTTTGTTGATTGTTGTCACTTTGTTGATTGTTGTCACTTTGTTGATTGTTGTCACTTTGTTGATTGTTGTCACTTTGTTGATTGTTGTCACTTTGTTGATTGTTGTCACTTTGTTGATTGTTGTCAATGCCAGCTATGTGACCTTTCCACTACGGTGAGCAATAAGAAATTTCTTATGTTATACTTTCATCATAGAGCATTTTCGTGTGCAATGTCAAATGGTTCATTGAGTCGTGATGAAAAGCGTTTCATTGGAAATTATTTGTTTTTGAGATCGACGGGACTTGCTTTTTTTGTAATGCTTTCCATTCAGAATCAAGTTTGAGTAACCGCTTAAGATCATGTTCATGCGCAGTTGGAATACTGGCTTTCTTCCAGAAACTCATAACACTGATCAAAGTGTTCTTAGCACTATCTTTCAAAGGGAGCTTCATATCTGAATGATGGTTGAAAATATGTGCCCAAAACTTGCTGCTGAGAAGCACTTCCTCAGCATGTAGTTAACTGAGGATTTGAGTTGCAGCTTATCCTTGCCAGTTTTTCAGATGCCAAGAGTCACGAGTAGTTACATATATTGATATATAGTTGTATTTATGATATAATATCGGAAAACATATGTTTCATAAACATTTCAATAGTTTTTGCAAAAAAATAAATGAAGTATTTCACTATTTGATTTAAAGTACATTACTCTACATTTTTATACTACCGTGCACCACTCCTAAATATGATTTAGTTGCCTTAAAAAAGGCATGCTATGCTAAGTTTTCTCATGATAAAGAACAAAATGCGACATTCCGAACTCTACAATAATTTTTGCCCCTCTATGTTGATAGCCACTCTAGTGTGTGTGTGTATGTATGTATAATGTATAATTTCTTTTGCAGAATAAAACGAAGATTGGCAAGATAAAGGAAATTTGGAACGAAGGCTTAGGGGTGATTTCTCTCCACGTCTTCCAGAATATAATTCCCGTCGAAGCTTGGACAAGAGAGGCATCTATGATTGCTGCTTTAGGTATGAAGACAGATTGTAGATTTGGCGTTATGGTATTTTGCCAGCGAAATGACCCCCCTCGTGTTTCGCAGTAGTATTTTTTTTTTTTTTTTTATCGAAGGGGGCCAAACTTTTTCTATTTTTTAGTCCCCCCTCCCCAACAAAAGTTAATTCTTCGCAAACTATATTTATTGATTTTTCTTTAATATAATCAGGGGCGTACCTAAAGTATTTGGCACCCGGGCTGATCCTTCCTTTGGCACACCCCATAAATAATTTTAAAATTTAAACTCGCAGAAAAATATATTATATTTGCAAGTAGATTTTTAAACAGTACAGTACTGTCATAAGTTAATTGGGAATAAGAAAAATGCAGGACATTAAAAATTCAGTGAACAGGTAATACTGCATTTTATTTTATACAAAAAACACAGGAAATCCAGTCTCACGTTCAGCCTATTCTTAAGGTAAATAGAAAGGATTCACAGTCTGCTTTCGAGCCTTAATTTCTGCAAATTGATCATTTATCTCATCAAAATTCATCTTTGCATATTCATGTTCAATTGAAAGTAAAGCCAGATTTGTCAATCTTGTCTGACTCATGGTCGAGCGAAAGAAATTTTTTATCAATTTCAATTTGGAAAAACTTTTCACATGAAGCAATAGAGACAGTCAAAAAGAATCTCAAACACAGTGACAAGCTTGGCAAAGATTCACTTATGAAGGGTACAACTGCTTTTTTTTTTAATGTCAGAATGTTTAAATAACTGAAAAATAGATGGACGTCAAGACTGTTAAAAAGCATAAGAGCTTTGTCGACAGCATTTATTTAAAATTTTAAAAGATTCAGCCACTTACTTTTGTAGCGGTATAAATAAAGTAGTGTTTAGAGATCCTAAGAACTATCATAAAACTATTCCATACTGCACTGAACTAGTTCTGATAATTCTGTTAAGTTTATAATTGCTTGTCTGAATCCCTACTTCAACCAAATGATTTAAAATTTGTTTTGCAAAAAGACAAAAAATAAATATGAATGAGTGCGGACTATTTCTAATAACTACTTTTAACAACTACTTTTAAAGGTAATTTCAAAAATTTTTACCCCATGTAAACCCGTACTGATTGGTATGGTATAGAAGTTTGAACCTGTAGTTCATATCTTTATCTCCGAATTGAACTTTAATTCTGCCTATCATATCTCTAATAAAAATAGTCGAAAGGCAAAATCGGCCAATACGTGTAGCGACCAGTAGTTACCCGTACTGACTGATTTCAGCTTTTGATATAGGTACATGATGCAAGGGAAAGTAAAACTAAATTCGTTGTAAAACTGCAATACATTTCAATAATTTAACAAGAATTCTGAAATGAAGTAAATCACTGGTCAAATTTTACTGTAAATTAATGTAATCGCTTGCAATTTGCAGGAACAAGCAATGTGACCAACGTAATCCAGGGTACTTTTTATGGCCCAGCAAGTACGTGGCGCAAGAAGGACCAAAGACAACTTGGTAGTTTTTGTCTCTTGAAAGCATTCAATGTCCTCTTATTCGAAGGAGAGAGACAAATTAGACCTCATGACATCACTCCTCCGAAATGGATGCAGAGAAATTAGAGAAACTTGTTTCATGGTATCTTACATAAGATGATATAATGTCCGTGCGCAAAGAACATGTGTACGTTACTTTCATGGCTATCTGCATCTATACGTAATAGGTACGATAACCAATGCATTTTCAGTTCAGTGATATGATTGTAATAAATATTTCGTGTGTAACAGTTACTGATGTTACTCGTGATAGCAAGTTGCTTTATACAAGAAAATTTAAATATTCTTTGAAATGGCTTCATACATTAATTTTTTATCGCTGTAATGTAATGGTTTCATGTAAGACTTCAACTTGTAAATATAACCATGTTCAAGAATTTATGTATCGACAATTAAATCATTTTTTAACAAAATACTTTTTTTCTATTTCCGATTTTTTTTTTTCCACTGTGTATGTATGTGTGACAGTTTGAGAATACATTACGCGAAGGGTATGAAAATATTGTATGATGTGACAAGTACAACTAAATTTGTTATAAAAGTACGAGAGCCACTCTATATTTTGCCCCACTTCCCCCCCCCCATCCTTTTCTACGGCTTTCCTCCACTTCGAAACAAGGGCCTTTATTCTTTGCTGGTAAAAGTCCGATGGGTTCCTGCTCAAGCCACCTCTTAACCTCAACAACAACCTCATCGTCACTGGAACTTTCTTCCACGAATAGCATCCTTCATTGGCCCAAACAAATGGAAGTCAGAAGGATGGAAGCCAGATCCGGGCTGTATGGAGGGTTGGGTAACAGTCGAGCGCATTTTTGTGATGGCCTCTGTTGTGTGGTCTTGCGTTATCGTGAAAAAGGAGGACGCCTTCCAGTTTTCTCTCCGGTCGAACTCGCTTTATACGTCTCTAGAGTTTCTATAGAGTAGCAATACAGGGTGTTTCTAAAGTAACCATCTATTTTGCGAAATAATATGAATTATAAAAAAAAAACACCTTTTAAAACATGAAAATATATATATATATATATAATTTGTAAGCTCGGCACACATTGTTGCTCTTCGTGGATAATCATCTTCTTGTAAGTTGTGGAACACTTGAATGTGGTATGGCTTTTTCTTTAAATCATAACGTAGAGTTCTGTAAACCGTTGTTTGTGGAATTTCTAATCTGTGGGATGCCCTCCGAATCGATAATTGTGGATCCTCTTCGAATGCTTCTTGAACAGATTCGATTCTTTCGTGAGATCATCTTGGCCGTCCAGATCTACGCTCGTCATGCACAGATCCAGTCCTCATAAATTTGTTTACTAATTCGCGAATAGCCTGGTCTCTAGGGCCTGTTTTACGAAACCTTCTCTCAAACTTTTCTAATTTCATTGCACTTCATGCCTTTTATCCTGCATGTTACAACATAAACCCGTTCTTGCACATTCATCATCAATGATATGGGTCTGAAAATAAAATAAAATAATTAACAAAAAATCGTGTAAAGCAGTTGAAATATTATAAATACATGAATTTTGTACAACAATGCACATACCATTATGCCAATATAACAATTGTTTAAAATCCCCCTATTTCACCAAAATAGATGGTTACTTTAGAAACACCCTGTATATGCCTCAGTTGATTGTCCTTTCTTCTTAACTCTTTAATGCCGTGTGTGAAATTTTCATCGTTAACTTTGGAAGCAATTTTAGACCTTCCAGTTCCCAATGTGTGAAATTTAACACATTTCATATTTTATTAATTATGAACAATAAAACTGTAAAATATATTTTTTCAGTTATTTTGGGTCAATTAAACGATTTTTATATCCCAATCACCCCTTTCATGTCGCAGAAGATGGTGGCCATAACCTTTTCTGCAAAGGGAGCCATTTTGAACTTGCGTGGGGGGGAGTGCGTGATGCCACTCCATGGATTGGCGTTTTGTTTCAGGTTCAAAGTGGTGTACCCAAGCCTCATCCCCAGTCACAATTCGTGAAAGGAAGTCATCCCCATCTGTTTCGTATCGAACCAACGACTCTGAAGCAATTTCTTTTCTCTGGGCTTTGTAATCTTGTCAGTTCGCGAGGAACAAACCGTGAACATACTTGAGTATCCAAGTTGTTAAATTATCGTATTCACACGTCCTTCACTAATTCCTAGCTCGTGGTAACTCCTTGTATGTGAAGCGCCGATTTGATAGAATGATGCTGTTAGCACGTTGCACAGTGAGAGATGTCACAGCCGATGCCAGGCGACCGCTGCGTGGCTCCTCATCGAGGCTGGCTCGCCTTGTCTCCGATGATCTCGCGTTTAGCCCAGCGTCCAACTGTGCTTCGATCAACAGCATCATCTCCGTAAACGTTTTAGTAGACGTTCGTGAATATTTCCAACTGTTTCCTTCTCTGTGGTTAAGAACTCTATATAATGGCTCTGTTTACGACGCACATCACTGTCAGACGCCATTTTCGAAACTGCGTTAACCATCAGTTTTATACAAGGGCGTTTGAAAGCGGTTTTGTGCAAGGAGGGGACGTTCAAACTGGAAAAATCTGGTTATGTGAAGCGCAGAAAGTTCAAACTTACTGTCGAAAAGAAATTTCGACCAATGTGCCCAATGGCCTATTATTTAACTAAGAAAAAAGGATGGGGCAAAAATATATGAGTGCCCTAGTATTTATCACAGGTTAGCAAATCCTAATTCGGATTTGAAAGTATTCTGATGGATTCTGACTAATTTCGGGGCTTCACTTTCTTACAAATTATTGGCTTAAGATTCAGTATTTTGTCTTTTTCATGGTTATCAAAATTTGATTAGTTTCTTATACAATTGTAATAGTTTTCTAGTGTTGTAATTTTAGTGTATTATTCTCATGCCATTTACGGTTAGTGCACTTATTAACCGAGGAAATGGATGATAGTAGTTTAAATCAGAGTGGAAACTTGTCTTGTGTTAAAGAGGAATCGGAAAAAAGACTAGTTCACCGCCAGAAGAACATAAGAAGGAAGGGGAACTAATTAACATTTATTTTTACGTGAACAGATAAATGTAGTGTTATTTGAAGACTATTTTGTTTATGAATACCAGAAGAAAAAGAATCTGAAGTTAAGCGAATATATTCGTCCGTATAACAAAATGGAAGCGGAAAGTTAACATCAGTTAAGTGTCTGAAGGAAGGGAAAGAAAGTTTTAACGTACGAAAATTAAGCAAATTCTGGTGTGACTGACTGGTAAATAAAGATAAAAGGAATTGCGGCAGACAAGCGAGAGTTGATCATTTGTGAAAATGAAGGGGGGGGGGGGGATAGAGTAAAAAGGATAATTCATTCTCTGAATTCGAATGCTTTTGTGTCACCGATTGTTTCCACCCCGCCGGTGGCCACCTTGTGGTGGGTGGACTCCCGTGTTGACCTAGTGGGCTACGTCGGTGGGGGCTTAGCCCCCGGAGGGTCACTCATGCCGGACAGGCTACTGGCGAGACTAGGCTAAGAACCACTAATGTCTGTCTCCCAATACGGGTCTCCAGAACTCTTCCGAAGGTGACACCCTTAGGGCGTCACTGTGCTGGATGGTTGGGTGTCCGGACTGATGGAATTGGGGGAATGGAGTCTCTGCGCCGTTTGGGGGCAAACGTTTGCATCACAGGGCCCTATTTTTAAATCTGCGGTGTTCCCTGGGAACGAGGTACCCCGCCCCCCTGCGGTTTGCGCTCGGCCTCCTTTTCTCACCGGTAGGCAGTTTCTCGCGTGTCCTGAGCCCTTTTTCTCTAACTATTAGCATATGGATACTACTGCTACTTGTCCTAGAACTCGGGTGGTGAGCGACCAGGTCCCCGAGTCCTCTACCACTGGAAGAACACGTCTTGAGGGGGTCGTCCCCCCCTCAGGCGGCGGAACACACGTTCTCTTTTCCGTTAACGACCCCAGCCTGTACCTTCAACATGCCCTTGGATACACAGTTACACACCCTCTGGAGCAGAGGTCCCCTTCCAGCTACCCCCAGCAGCCTTCGTGCAAGTTAACAAGTTCCACCAAAGATTTGCCCCATAAACCAGGTATCTTGCTTTCCTCGTATGCCCCCCCCTTGCCAGCCGTCGGCCCGTCTCCCCACAGAGAGAGCCCCGCGGCGGAAGGGGAAGTCGGCACTCACGTCTGTCCTATCGACTTTGGATATCTTAGTCCACCTCGAATCTACAGCTCCCCTATCGCTCCCCAGCATCCACAAATTCCTAGTAATCCGGCCTACCTCTGGGTTCCTCCCGACCAACTCCGAACGGACGTTTCAGGCGATCCGAGCACGCAGTGACTCCAGTCGCTATGATGTACGACAACAGAGGGATGGTTCCCTCTTCATAAAATCACGTTCGGCTGCGGAGACGAAAGCCCTACTCTCCCTCACTGAGGTTCTTGGATGCTCGGTGTCAGTCTCCACTCACCCTCGTCTGAACCAGAGTCAGTACACTATTTACGCCACCCGCCTATTGTTGATCCCAGTGAATGAGCTCCAAGATGATCTGGCACCCCAGGGCATCACCAAGATTCATTGCTTCACATCTCGATAGGGGAGCATCTCCTCCCCGACTCCGCGCCTGCTTCTCACTTTTAACACCTTAGTCCCTCCCGGCCGCATTGTGTCGGGCATGGGAGACCGCGCGTCATGCGAATTCTCTGTACGCCCATATGTTCCCAACCCGTTGCTTCAAGTGCAACAAGTTCGGGCACGTCAGCTGAACCTGCCGACAACCTCACCAACTGTGCGTTCGCTACGGAGAAATTGCTCACCCGGACAAGTGTCCCAACCCGCCTCAGGGCTCCAACTGTAGCGGTGCACGCCCATCCTCGTCCTGAGAATGTATTTTCTTCAGGTTCGAGAAGGAGGTCTGGGCCTCACAGGTGGCAGATTTCCTCAGCCTCCGAGAGGCGCGAGACAGGGTGCGAAGTCGGGAGGTGAGGCCTGGGTTTCCTACGCAACTGCCCTCGGCTCTGTCTCGTCGGCAAGACGCCCAGGCGAGGCGGAGATGCCGGAGTGAGTCATCAGACTCTCCAGCCTTACAACATGCTTTTCCTTCTTCCCCCAGATCTAAGAAGAAGGCCCGCTCCCCTACACCCCCCACTTCATCTACAACGTCCCTCGCACCCAATCGTAGAGGCCCCTTCTATCCAGCCCCACAGCTTCTGACAGTAGTAGCTGACCTACATGACCCGCCGTCCAGGGTGAGACCCAGTGCAAACAACAACCTCGACCCAAGGGATCCGGTGGACGCGGCATTGGCGCGCCTACATGGTATGACCCCGGGTCTCATGGATCTACCCTAACCCCTGACGCCATCTTTACTACCCCACGACAAGAAAACCATGATTCGCCCTCTTTCACTCTCACCGCATCTACCGCTTTCATGCCCCCGGCCACCCCCACTGCCAGCCGCTCTGACCTCGTCTCCTCTCCCACCTGCCCAGTCCTTCTGGTACACCCTGTCACCGCCCAGGGTCCGCGTGAGACCCCGGACAGGTTGGGAACTGCCACTGTAAGAAATAGAGCACCGCCTCCTGGCCAGAGCACAGAACCCTTCCTGGAAGCTCTTCACCCACTGAGTTCACGACTCTTCCTTCTTGCCGTGACCCACGAGTTAGGTCCCGTTCGGCCGACTCGGCCCCGCAGCCTCCGCCGGAATCGACTGGCCAACCGATTCCCTCTCTGGTGAACGGCAGGTATTCTGCCACGCCCCAGACTTACCCTTCACTTTCATGAACCATGATCTCCCTTCCAACCTGAATTCCCCAACAACTCCACCTTTCCCCCCGCCCCGACAAATAATGAATCCTCCGAAAACAACTATAATACATTAGAATTGCAGATGGATCTTCGCAAACTATGAAGGCCTCAATTCCATGATTGCCTCTACTCGCCCGGTGTGTGTCTGCCTCCAGGAACTAATTCTGGGGACCAGATCTATGCCCTGCCCGACTGGATATTCATGCATCACCTCCCCGTCTCCGATCTGCACTCGAAGGGGGGGGGGCCATCCTCGTTCACCGCACAGTCACCTTCCACAAGCTCTCTATCCGACCCCCGCTAAAGGTGATTACTGCCAGGCTTTTCCTGGACAGACACTACACCGTCTGTTCCATGTACCTCCCTCCCCAAATCTCCCGCGACGACCTGGTGGAGGTGATGCAACAACTCCCAAAGCCCTTCCTACTCATGAGAGATTTCAACAGTCGCTACCCCCTATTGGGCGACACAATCTCCACCTATATGGCCCCGACCCTGATTGCCCTTATGACCGAGCTCTCCTTCGAGTGCCTCATTGATGGATCTCCTACTCTGTACCACGCTACCAGCCACACTCCGTCTTGTATTGACTTGTCATTCGTCTCGACGATTGCTCTCCTGGATTTCAGATGGCAGGTCCTTCGAGACGACTATGGCAGTGACCATCTCCCCGTCCAACTTACACTAAACAGGCCCGACCAAACCGTTCGGGTATCGGAGAGATGGATCGTGCCGATCCAACTGGTCCTCTTCCAAAACAACACCTCTACACCCCATACGACTGCCTACTTCCCATCCTCCGACGAATGTATCGTCCACTTTGAAGCAACCGTCATCAGGGCTGCATGCACCAGTATCCCCCGATCCTCCACCTACCCCCCGCACCCGGCGAATACCATGATGAACCCCAAAATGCACAGAGGCCATACACGCCAAAAGAGGGCTATACCCGACGCTTCTACTACGCACGCGACACTTCCCACCATCGCACGGAATGCAGCGGCTAGGACCATAGCCCGCCTTAGAATGAAGAGGGCGCGCCGAGCTTCTTGGCGTGCCTTTGTGTCTGGGATCACTTCCTCCACACCTTCGGCTACCATCTGGAAGAAGGTACGGGGTGTCGAGGGGCGACATACCCCTTCCCGACCACCAGTCTTCCGGACTAACAACGGATTCCACTACGAACCCAAGTCGGTAGGAAACATTAGTTTCCACCTTCGCCGCCGTCTCCACCTCGGACGGTTCCTTCGTTTCCGACACTAAAACTAACCCCTCTCTACTGTATCTAGACAGCCCATACAATCGATTGTTCACTATGCGTGAGCCACAGGCGGCATTAGCCTCTCGACAGTCTCCTTCCTCTGGCCCGGACGGCATCCCTTACATCATGATCCAGCACATCCACCCTACCATGAACATTTTCCTACTGGACCTCTACAACCGTATTTGGATAGAAGGCGCCTTCCCCTCCCAGTGGAGGGAGGGCTATGTAATCCCGATTCCCAAACCCGGTAAAGATCCCCTCGACCCCAAACACTATAGATCGATCGCCTTAACATGCTGCGCCTGCAAGATATTCGAAAAAATGATCGCAACGCGACTCTCCTTTTTCCTGGAAAATAGTGACTCCTTTCTGCCTACCCAGTCCGGCTTCAGACATTTCCGCTCCACTACTGATCCTCTCCTGCTTCTCAGCCGAGGAATACAGAACGCCTTCGATAGTGGACAGTTCGTCCTGTTCACTTTCTTTGATATAGAGAAGGCCTACGATACCACCCGTCGACATATAATCTTCAAATAGCTCCAAAGCTTGGGTCTCGTAGGAGCCCTGCCGACCTTCATCAGGGGCTTCCTATCCTCTCGAACCTTCAAAGTGCGGTGGGCCCAGTCCTTTCGGACTCTTCCATACATGAGCATGGGGTCCCACAAGGAAGCATCCTTAGTGTGCTGTGCTGCTCAATAGTTATGAATACAGTATCAAAAAGCCTCCCACCCACTCTCCGTTCTTCCATCTATGTGGATGATCTGACGATCTATTTCGCGGGGCGAGAACTGGCCGTCATTCAACGGCAAATCCAGTCGCCATCCATCGGGTGGAAAGATGGGCGACGTCGGTTGGATTCCGCCTGTCCACCTCCAAGACCAAGTGTATGCTCTTTAAAAGGAGAAGACCCACTGCTTTCCCCGCCCCCTCTGTTACGCTATACGGCGAACCTCTCGAGATGGTGCCTTCTGCGCGGTTCTTGGGCATGATATTGGACCAATGGCTCAGTTGGGCTCCCCACCTCAGGCACCTAAAGAACTCCCTCCAGCGTCCCCTCGCTCTCCTGGATCATCTCTCCCACTCCACGTGGGGCACCGACTGACGCGCTCTACTTCATCTCTATCTATACTGCCATGGTCTAGTCGAAGCTGGATTATGGAAGCGTGATATATGGCTCCGCCTCCAGCGCTCGCCTCCGTATTCTCGACGCGGTTCTCAACAGTGGCCTCCGCCTCTCCACCGGTGCCTTCCGCTCCTCTCCTGCCTCCAGCCTCCGAGTGGAATGTGACTACCTTCCTCTCACCCTCCGACGGGATCTGTTACTCATGAGAACTTACCTCCGCGGACAGAGGCTACCCTCCTCGCTCCTGTGCGCGGCATTTTCCGAACTTCCTCCCCAGGGACGGCGCTGGCACTTCACCGAAGCGGTCCGCTCCTTCCTGGATCTCTCCAATAGGCCCCCTCCCTCAGTCATGCCCATCACATACCACATCTATCCCCCTTGGCTCCCCCACCCACTCTCGTTATGCAGGGACTTGTGTGCCCTGCCAAAGACCACCACTACCACCACGACATGCAGGTCATTTTTCCGGGAACACACAACTCGGTACTCGGGCACTGTCTCCATCTACACAGACGTTTTCGCTCGGAGGCTGGCACGGCCGCCTCAGCGGTAACACTACCCCAGCCACTTTCTCGAAGCGTCCGCCTGCCCCGAGAGGCCTCTGTGTTCTCAGCAGAACTCAAGGAGAGCAAGAATATGAATGAATATAAATACAAGTTTCAACAAGAGTAAAAGGAAACGCAGGCACAAAACCTAATCCAAAAAGTTCAAACAAAAGACATTAGCACCAATAGGAAAAACAAGTAGGCAGTCAAGAAAGTAGAATGAAACCGTCAAAAACAAAGTCTCTGAGTAAAAAGGGGGACAAATTATATGCAAATATTATGTGAAAAGTGCAGATATATGGGAGGACAATGTATGTATGAACACCGTCTTTTGTGTAATTTCTTCTACAATAATGGTCACTGTAATCTCGGTGACAACTGCAGATTCTACCATCTAGACATTTGCAAGACTTACGCAAAATGTGGAACCTGCCAATACGGGAAAAACTGCTACTACCATCATCTCCCAACAAATTCAAAGGACAAAGGAGAAGGTTCAAAGGACAACAGGAAAAATGTGAAGAAAAATATGTATACAAATAGAGAAGAAAACCTTTTCAAACATCGCAGACACAATACTGCTAAATCTCATACAGCGCATGCAGTTGACACAACTGGGAACCCCCGAGCCGAATCACCTCCTGGCAGGAAGCTACCAGAACAGATAGGTGAAAACGGATCCCTCTCGGAGGACCACAGGGTTCTAAACACGCGATGCGGAAGGAAAACGGACTGGAAATATACAAGGGGCAAAGCAAAACAAAGAACATAAATATTGTCCTCGTTAATATTCAAGGAATAAAACCAAACAACTCACTAAAAGTTTTATACTCGAAAGGATTTATGGATAAAACAATGGCGGACATCGCATGCCTCACAGAAACGCATCTCAAAGGTTACCAAGGAAACTGCGAAAACTGCGAATATTGTACTGATAAGAAAGAGTTGTATATCGATGGTTTCATCTTACTAAGAGCGGATAGAACAGAGAAACATAAAGGTTACTGTGATATTTATGTACATAAGAGTCATATGACAGAGACAGTAATAAGTAAATCAAACAGCTTCGTGAAACTCCTAGCAGTGAAAATAGAAAAACTAAACGTGGTACTGATAGTCATCTATAGACCTCCAAACACTGCAACTGAAAAATTCTCGATATCATTCATGGTATCAGAAACCTAATAAAGTCCATAAACCCTCCGTCTTCCAATATAATGCTCTGCAGAGACTTTAATTTCCCATTTATAAAATACAAAAAGGTGGATAGGAATGTGTGTATATACACAAAGACAAGTGGGGCACAAGAGAAGACCAGGAGCAAGCGAAAACGTTGATGACTCTCACAAACGAGTTTATGTTGACACAGGAGACAACAGAAAATACCAGAAAAAATAACTGCCTAGATCTGCTATTCACAAATAACACGAACTTGATTGCTCATATAAAAATAACCCCAACTATCATCTCAGTCCACAACATAATCGAGATATCAACAAATATGGTGAAAACATTAAAATATAATACCCATACTGAAGAAAAAAGCAAATCTGGACTTCCAACTTAAACTCCAAGACTATAAATTGGGAAGCAATCAGACCACACATGGCCCAAACAGAGTGGAAAACCGTTTTAGAGAATAAAATAACTGAAGAAATGCAAATAAGTTTGGAAGGAAAGACGTTGAGAAATTTAAAAAATATGCTGCGAAACCACAGCCAAAAGGAAAGAGGAATTGGTTAGAGAGGCAAAAGAGAATAATATTCCGAAAAAGAAAGAGCATAGCGGAGAAGTTAGCTAATTGCGAAGATGACAATACCAGGAAAGTAATCAAGAAAAAAATGGAGAGTATCGATAGGGAAATACAAAACTGATTAAGAGCCATACACCCGGCTCATCTGGTACCGTCCTGAGCCAAGCATCTATTCTTCTTTTGAAGACTTCACCTTTGACCCATGTCACATTCCTGAGGTTATTTGTAAGATGGTTAAAATGTCTTGACCCTCTGCCAACCAAGCTGTTTTTCTTCAGTGTTGAGGAGGTTCTTTGTCCAGTGCATCTACGATATTGTTAAAGTGCTCTGTAAGGTGTGATAGGGTATTATGGGAGGTAATGGGTTGGGGTTGACTGAAACTGAGTCAGCCTAGCGATGAGCAGCTAATTTCCTTCACAAAGAAACTCAGAAAAATGCTGTATAGATTAATTCGCTTTGTTTTTAATTACTTTTTTTTACATACGCCGCAATTTTTGCTACTGAAAGAGAAATACCACTGTGTACTATGTATTCACTCAAAAATTGGCACTACTTAAAACTGATTAACTGCAGGATTTATATCCTTACCTTATATGAACCTTATGTTGTTTCGGTGTTGGTCTCTCTTCACACGGAGGTCAAGCTGGTGGCCCCGCCTCTAGGTCTGGCCTGGTGGAGGAGCGAGTTGCTTTCTTGCGCTCTCCACCGTACATAGCCAGGCACGCCCGGCTCATCTGGTACTGTCCTGAGCCAGGCATCCAGTCTTTTCTTGAAGACTTCAACTTTGACCCCCGTTACGTTTCTGAGGTCCTTAGGAAGCTGGTTGAAAAGTCTTGGCCCCCTGACAACCAAGCTATTTTCCTTCAGGGTTGAGGAGGTCCCTTGTCGTGCTTTTAATTTGGGAACACTACACATTCTGCCTTTCCTATTTTCCAGTGTTGTTTGAATGGTAATTGGGTTTAGTTTTAGGTTTGGTACCAGTTTTTCGATCATTTTCCATATGTAGATTATGATGTACCTCTCTCTTCTTCTTTCCAGTGAGTACAGATTTAGTTTACGTAGTCTTTCCCAGTAGTTGAGTTCTTTGCAGCCATCAATCTTGGCTGTGAAATGCCTTTGCGTTTCTTCTAGTTTATTAGTTTCTTCCTTTTTATATGGGGACGTCAAAACTGAGCAGTATTCAAGTTTTGGTATAATCAGTGTTTTTAGCAGGGGAATCATTACTGTCCTGTCCCTTCTCTTGAACGTTCTTAGAACCTGTCCGGCGACTCTTTTTGCTTTATTTATCGCTATCTGATTTTGTGTTTCGAATTTCGCATCATCTGTCATTATTATCCCGAGATCAATCGCTTTCATGCTTCTCTGAATTTCCTGTCTATCTGGAGCATAATATGCAGTCTGTTTAAGTTCTTCTTTTTTCTACCATATCTCAAGAGCTGAAATTTCTCGTCGGCGTTGAATGACATGTTGTTGTCTTCTGACCATTTGTATATTTTGTTCGTGTCCCTCTGCAAGGCCTCCACGTCATGTACATCGCTGATTTTTCTGCTGATCTTTGTATCGTCTGCAAAGGATGTTACTATACTATTGCTGTTTACTCCGCTGTCTATGTCTGTTAGCATGATAATGAACAGGAGTGGGGCCAGTACTGTCCCTTGTGGTACTGAGCTGCGTACTTCCGATTCTGATGATGATATACCTTGAATTTTGACGACCTGCAGACGATCACTAAGGAAGTTGTAGATCCATTTTCCCACTTTGCCTGTTATTCCCATGTCTTTAATTTTATGTGCTATTATACCATGGTCACATTTATCGAAAGCTTTAGCAAAATCTGTGTATATAACATCGTAGTTGTCATTGCCTTCCAATGCATCTAGGATATTGTTGTAGTGCTCTATTAGTTGTGATAGGCATGATCTACCTGATCGGAATCCATGCTGATTTTCGTTGAATCTTTCCCGTGTCTCCAGGAAATCATAAATTTTCTCTCTAACTATTCTTTCAAATACTTTGGTGAGGTGGGACGTCAATGACACTGGTCTATAGTTCTTTGCTTGAGATCTGTCCCCTCCTTTATATATAGGGACAATGTTTGCTCTTTTCAAGATGCTCGGTATTTCCCCAGTGTCTAGGGATCTTCTCCATATCCAGTATAAAGGTGTAGCTATTTCATTTTTACAGTTTTTAATCAATAATGCGTTCCAATTGTCCGGACCTGCAGCTGAATGTAGTTTCATTTGTCTATAGCTCTCGCTACATCTTCTGGTGTAAACTCAAAGTCTGTTATATACTCTCCTTGCAATTCCTCTTCAAAGAATGCATTTATGTCAGGTATCGCTTTGTCACTTTTTGGGGTACTGAAAACTGATTCATATTGAGCTCTCAATGTATCAGATATTTCTTTTGGATCGTCGGTTAGTTCATTATTTCCCGTCCTTAAGGGCCCAATAGCGGCGCGCGTTTTTGTTTTCCTTTTTGCATAGCTATAGAAGTATTTTGGATTTTCCTTTATTGCTTCTACCGCCTTTTCCTCTTCCCTCTCTGTATGGTCCTTAATCAGGGCTTGTATTTCCCTATCGATACCCTCCAGTTTTTCTTTTATTATTTTCCTGCATTATCTCCGCAGTTTCCTAACTTCGCCTCCACTCTCTTTCTTTTGCGGAATAGTCTTCTCTTTTGCCTTTCTAGCCAGCTCCTCTTTCCTTTTGGCTGTGATTTCGGAGCATATTTTTCTAAAATTCTCAGCGTTTTTTCCTCCAAGTTGTTAGCATTTCTTCAGTTGTTTTATTCTCGAAAATTGTTCTCCATTCTATTTGGGCCATGTGCGATCTGATTGCTTCCCAATTTATAGTCTTCGAGTTTAAGTTAAAGGCCCCGAATTTACTTCTTTCCACAATATGTGTATTGTCTTCTAATGCTGCCATCATATTTGTTGATATCTCGATTAAGTTGTGGTCTGAGATAATGGTTGGGGTTATTTTTATATCAGCAATCAAGTTCGTGTTATTCGTGAATACCAGATCCAGGCAGTTATTTTTTCTGGTATTTTCTGTTATCTCCTGTGTCAGCATAAACTCGTTTGTGAGAGCCATCAACATTTTTGCTTGTTCCTGATCTTCTCTTGTGCCCCCCTTGTCCTGGTGAATATATATATTCCTATTCACCTTTTTGTATTTTATAAATGGGAAGTTAAAGTCTCCGCAGATCATTATATTGGGGGATGGAGGGTTTATGGCCTTTATTAGCTTTCTAATGTCATCAATGGCCTCCGAGAATTTTTCGGTTGGGGTGCTTGGAGGTCTATAGATGACTATTACTATCAAGTTTAGTTTTTCTATTTTCACTGCTAGGAGTTCCACATAGCTGTTTGATTTACTTATTATCGTCTCTGTCATATGACCTTCCTGTACATATATAGCACAGCCACCTTTCCGTCTCGTCGTTCTATCCGCTCTTAGTAAGTTGAAGCCCTCTATATTTATCTCTTTCTTATCAATACAATGTTCGCAGTTTTCACAATTTCCTTGGCAATCTTTAAGATGAGTTTCTGTGAGGCATGCGATGTCCGCCCTTGTTTCGTCCATAAATCCTTTCAGGTACGAAACCTTATTGAGTGATTGGTTTGGTCTTATTCCTTGAATATTAGCCAGGACAATTTTTATGTTCTCTGTTTTTCGTTGCCCCTTGTGCATTTCAAGTTCGTTTTCCTTCGATATCGCTTGATTCGTTGCTCTATGATCCTCCGAAAGAGATCCGTTTCCTCCTACTTGTATTGGTAGCTTCTTGCCCGGTAGCGATTTGGCTCGGGGGTTTCCAGCTGTGTCAACTGCATGTGGATGACATTTAGCATTCGTAAGGTGTCTGAGATGTTGAAAAAATTTTCTTGTTCGCTTATTGTGTTCCTATTGTTATTTTTATTCCTATTGTCATTTAAACTTTTTCCTTTGTTCGTTGAGTCCGTCGGGAGATGTTGATAGTAGCATTTATTCCCGAATTTGCAGGTTCCGTATTTTGCGTAAGTTCTGCAAATGTCCGGGTGGTAGAATTTACATCCGTCTCCAAATTTACAATGACCATTATTATAGAAGAAATTGCATATTGGGGGATGTTCATATATACATTGTCCTCTTTTAAATCTGCAATTATCTTTTATATAATACCTGCATATAATTCCTTCCCCATATTTACTCTTGGCTTTTGTTTTTTGCTCCTTATTGGGGGACAGTTTTACTTCGTTTACTTGACTGCCCTCTTGTCTTGTCCTATTTGTGCTATTTGTGCTAGTTGTGTTTGTGTCCTTCGTTGCCCTTATGCTGTGTGTTGTCTTTACACTCTTTGTCGCCTGTGTGTTTTCGGCCTCATTTTGTGACGGTATTTGAATTCTTTCTATTTCGCCTTTCTCCGTTTCTTCCGTTTTCCACTGTTCTTTGTTTCCACTTTCCTCTTTCATTCTCTTCTCGTAGTCTCTTTCTGCTTTAAATACCGTAAAAGAGTTTAATTCGGTCAAGCAGTTCTCGCAGAAAAATTTTATCCATTAAACTGCTTTGCGTTCGTTATAAGGGAGATTTTTTCATCTCCCCATTCTAGGCATTTAAAATCAAAAAGTAGCTGACAAAAATCGCACCTGATCGCCTCTGTCTCATCTGTTGCAGCTTTACAGATACCACAGAGTTGCAGTATGCATTAATTTCCATGTTGGTGAAGTGACTCAAAAAGGGGGTATTATGGGAGGTATTGGGTGGGGGATGACTCAAGCTGTGTGAGGGAAAGAATTTTCCGTTACTCCAGGGTAGGGGATGTGGCACGCTGTATACTTCTCACTGATTGGTCCTCTCGACTGTGGCTGCGGGGGATAATGGGGGGATATTTGCGGGCACTTCAAAAACAAAACTTTCCTCACAAAGAGACTCGGAAAAAAACAAATGCTGTATATATTAATTCACTTTGATTTTATTTACTTTTTTGGTATACGCCGCGATTTTTACTTTTTTAAAAAGAAATACCGCTATGCACTATCAATTAACTCACAATATCGGCACCGTTTAAAACTGATTAACTGCAGGATTTTTACTGTAATACGCTTTTATTCGGACTTCGATCGAAACACGTGTAACCGCCACAACAGCAAAACACACACACACACACACACACACACACACACATATATATATATATATATATATATATATATATATAATATATATCATAAAGAACGACGCTTGTATAGGAGATATTCCGCGCAAGATGAGGAGGGAGAACGAAACAAATGAAAAAATGAGGTAACCACCCGGGAATCGAACCCGGGATCTTCCGATTGCCGGTCAGATATGATAACCATTACACCATGGGCCTCACTCGATCAAATGTCGTAATTCTCCTACATACGCGCAGAAACCAATGCCCCAAGGGGGTACCTCCCGCATGCCGTACATTACATACATTTTAACTGCAAACACGCAGTATAATTAACGTAAAGAACGACGCTTGTATAGGAGAATAATCCGCGCAAGATGAGGAGGGAGAACGAAACAAATGAAAAAAATGAGGTAACCACCCGGGAATCGAACCCGGGATCTTCCGATTGCCGGTCAGATATGATAACCATTACACCATGGACCTCACTCGATCAAATGCCGTAATTCTCCTACATACGCGCAGAAACCAATGCCCCAAGGGGGCACCCCTCGCATGCCGTACATTATATACATTTTAACTGCAAACACGCAGTATAATTAACGTAAAGAACGACGCTTGTATAGGAGAATATTCCGCGCAAGATGAGGAGGGAGAACAAAACAAATGAAAAAATGAGGTACGGCATGCGGGAGGTGCCCCCTTGGGGCATTGGTTTCTGCGCGTATGTAGGAGAATTACGGCATTTGATCGAGTGAGGCCCATAGTGTAATGGTTATCATATCTGACCGGCAATCGGAAGATCCCGGGTTCGATTCCCGGGTGGTTACCTCATTTTTTCATTTGTTTCGTTCTCCCTCCTCATCTTGCGCGGAATATTCTCCTATACAAGCGTCGTTCTTTACGTTAATTGTACTGCGTGTTTACAGTTAATATATATATATATATATATATATATATATATATATATATATACAGGGTGGACCGTAAGTTTCCATACATAGGAAAAATTAAACGTTTGTTTTTATGTTTCAGATACCCTAAGAATATACGTTTGACGTAAGATCTTGTTTACTGATGAAGCAAATTTTTACGTCAATGGAGAGGTTAATCGGCAAAACATACGTTATTGGAGTAATGCTAACCCTAACTGGCTGAGTCCGACGAAGATGCAAGGTGCCGGTAAAGTGATGGTGTGGGCCGGGATATGGGGTGACAGAATTATTGGACCAATTTTTGTCAGTGGAAATCTTAATGCCGAAAGGTATCTTAACATGTTGCAAGAAGAGATTTTCCCATCCCTGCTAAACGAGGAAGGTAACTTCCCAGTTTACTTCCAGCAAGATGGAGCTCCACCTCATTATGGTCTTCACGTGCGTCGGTATTTGGATCAGCAGTTTCCGGATGCTTGGATTGGTCGGCGTGGTCCTGTGGAGTGGCCTCCCAGATCCCCAGATCTCACCCCCCTTGATTTCTATCTTTGGGGGCACTTGAAGGCCATGGTGTATCAGGAAAAGATACGAGACATAAATCATCTAAAGGAACGTATCACCAACGCCATTACAAGCATAACGTCAACTGTGCTAATGCGTGTTCATCAACAGTGGGGAACACGTATTGAAATGTGTTTTCAAAACAATGGCAACCATGTAGAGCATATTATATAAATAAAAATGGTTGTCCATAAAAAAATGTTTATTTTTCCTATGTATGGAAACTTACGGCCCACCCTGTATATATATATATATGAAAAATTCATCATATTCATCATATATATATATATATATATATATATATATATATATATATATATATATAGTGTGTGTGTGTATATATATATATATATATATATATATATATATATATATATATATAGTGTGTGTGTATATATATATATATATATATATATATATATATATATATATATATATATTAGGGTGATGCACAAATCATGACCATCGTGGATTTTTAGGGATACCCCCTCATTTGTTCCAATTGTCACAAAAACACACCCTGTGAGAAATTCCAGGTCAAACAAATAACATCCAGAGGTCGCGCCCGCCAATTGAAAATTTGAAAATTACAACAAATTAGAGTAAAATCAAATTTTTTGAATTTGTTCTTATTTTTTGTTGCAGGTTTGTTGCAGGTTGCAGGTTTGCTGCAGGCAGAGTGGTAGTGATGCGTATATGAGCAAACAGTGTTCAAGGAAATTGGTATCGCAGTGTGCTTGTGGCAGTGTCCGGGAGAGGTGCTATATCAGTGAGTCTCTCCGCCTCAATTTCTCTTCTATTTCCTGTATCTTAATTGTGACGAAAATGAGATCAAGAAGCTCAACAGATATCTGGCTGATCGGTCAACAAATAGATAAATTGAATCAAAGTAAGCTTCCATCAAAGAAAGAAGTAATTTCCTTATTCATGAATTATAAACATGTCAAGAATGAAACCGTCAGAGAAGCATTAACTTCAACCGTTAATGATGTATTGGAAGTGTGGCAGAGAGCAGGAATACCAACAACCCAGAAATGTAATGTTGTGAAGAAATTAAATAAACTGTA
>JAJOZX010009404.1:0-35000 GCA_023014485.1 Bathynomus jamesi | reverse complement strand
GATTGCCCTCTGAAAGACATTATTGGTCAAATGAAGAAGACTTGGGCATTGATATTGTAAAAAGAGCATTGTCCCGAAATCGATTTCTTGAAATAAAGAGCCTTTTACACTTCACAGATAATTCGGAAGCTGAAAAATGCAAAGGAGATCAGGGCTTCAAAGTAAGAGCTTTATTCAATAAAATTAACAATTCGTTTCAGCAATTTGGAGTCATGGAAAAAAATGTATCAGTAGATGAAATGATGGTTGGCTATTATGGTCATCAATCCTTGAAACAATTTATTAGAGGAAAGCCAATAAGATTTGGATATAAACTTTGGGCTCTATGTGGAGCTTCAGGATACTGTTACAAATTTGATTTGTATTGTGGAAAATCTTCAGGGCAGCCAAATGACGAATTGAATCTAGGAACAAAGGTATTTCTCAGCATGACTGAAGGACTAGTAATGCAATATTCATCATGTGTATATTTTGATAATTTGTTCACCTCCAGAGACTTACTTGTGCATTTACAAATGCAAGGAATAAGAGCCACAGGTACTGTCAGAGAAAATAGGTTGCAAGATTGTCCCTTGAAGAATGTAGACAAGGAAAAACAAGACAGAGGTTACTATAATTATTCATTTGACACACGGGGAGAAGTTCTGGTTGTCAAGTGGAATGACAATAAATGTATCAGCATTGCTACTAACTGGGATTCTATTGAACCTGTACATAGTGTGCCGAGATGGGATAAAAAAGCAAAAGCAAAGGAAAAGTTACACAGCCAAATGTGTTGAAGAATTATACCGCCAATATGGGAGGTGTAGATCACCACGATTGGCTTTTAGGTAAATATAAGACTGCTGTTAGAGGAAAGAAATGGTATTGGCCTCTGTTTACACGTGTACTGGATATGGCTGTAGTGAATGCATGGCTCCTTCAAAGATTTATACACAAGGAAAAAGTATCTGATCTTTTGAGTTTCAAAAGACAAATAGCTGTTGCATACATGAAATGCAATTCTGGGAGAAAACTCATGGGATGTCCATCGGTATCTACAAACTTGGATTCTAGATTTGACCAGAAAAGCCACTTTCTTGAAAAGAGAGACCAACAAAGAAGATGCCAAAATAAGCCATGTAGTGGAAGACCAAAGTCATTTTGTGGAAAATGTGGAGTAACTCTCTGCACCCCATGTTTTGAGCCGTATCATAATAAATAAAAACACCATTTGTCAATAAAATAAAGTAAACTAATTATTTTCGAATAATAAAGAATTTTTATTTTAGTGTTTATGCTTAAAACTTCTTTTTATGTTATATTAGTTATGTAATGTAATTATTTTTACATGTATTTTGTGGAAAATATGTAGTAACTCATAATAAATAGTAGTTATGCCTCTTCAGCATTTGTCAGTAAAATAAAATAAAGGAAATTAATTATTTCAAAGAATAAAGAATATTTATTTTAGTGTTTATATTATGTTGTTTATGTACTGTAACTATTTTTATAAGTTAAAATATATTTCTATAACTTTTTAATTTATACGTCTTTTATTCATGAATCCTCCCAATGATCTATTTAGAGATCAGGTCATAACTGGTCAAATAGGGCATATAGATACAACATGAATGTTTATTTTTGTTTAAATGCTCATTCTAACTATGTTTTAGCAAAAAAAAATTAAAAATTATTTAAAACAATAAGTTGGGCTTTAATGGGATATATATACATTATACAATAAACGGAGAAACGAAATTAAAGGATTGTGGAAGGGGGCACACAAATTTATAAGGAAAAACTATCGATTTTTAGCACAAGATTAAGATTTGTTTCCAAACAATGTTATAGATAAAAAAAAAAAAATAAAATAAAAAATAAAATATATATATACAAATTTATACTGGAAATCTGCCCAAGTTTTAGCACTCTGCTCTTTTTGTACATAAAAATTGAACAATTATCGATTTTTAGCACAAGATTAAAAGATTTGTTTCCAAACAATGTTATAGATAAAAAAAAAATATATATATATACAAATTTATACTGGAAATCTGCCCGAGTTTTAGCACTCTGCCCTATTTTTGTATATAAAAATTGAAAAATAAAAGTTATTAGGGTGGCATACAAATTTGCATACGAAAGCGCTTGAGCACCATCTGTGTTTCCTTTCCTTCGTGGTTTTATTCATCATAAATATTTTTCACGTGTTACTTTCGTAAAATAATTTTCATATATATTAGGGTGACAATAAAAATCGAAAGTTGGAGTTTTTTATTGGCCATTTGTTCAATGCTGCTACTACATGAGGAAACAATGTACTGTAAATATTAGGTCATTCAGATAATATTTAAGGGTGTCTCAAGTGAGGTAAATAATTCTCCTTATAACAAAAATTAATTATTCATTACCTAGTAAAAATAAATTAATATTTTTTTTAATTAATGTAAATAAACGTTAGTTTTAGTTCATAAGGTTTAAGTGCAGGCGTACTCCAATCGTAATAAGTAAATAATATATTTACTAATATATTCCAGGGTGTCTTTCATTCAAGTGTAGACCACCCATTAATTCTTGCTTTTCCTCAAGCCATACCCCTTTTCAATGTACCAGGCTGAGACTTCCTATGATCCTCAACAACCTGCAAGAGATGTTGGCGCTGTTCTTCATTCTTCGTAATCTTTGTATTGAAGGCCTGGATCAAGGCAATTCCCCTCTCTGCCATGTCATTGACGACTTTTAGTCCTTCAACTATAGTCAAACCAGTCTTGAAATCTTCGTCGTCCGGCCAGGTCTCTGGTTCCTTGGACAAGAAACCATCATTAATTTTTAGAAGTTCAAAGAGAAGCTTTGATCCTTTCGAGGCAAAGTCCGAGAGCTGCTTTGTTGAAATGGAAGAAACAGCAGGTATTGGGGCTCGCTTTGGAGGATCTTCAGCAGCAGCTTTTTCGAGGATTGATCGAGCGATATTCTTTTTCGTCGTTGCATTGATACCTTTATCAAAGAGTGCGAGACCAATCAAGTACTCGCTGAGGTACCATAAGTGACGACCGAGGACACTAAGGCAGGATGCTGAGATCTTTTCATCGTGGTACTTTGCTAGGTCTTGAAGAAGCTTCAAATCGTTCGCGGGAGCAGATGAAGGACTGCTGGCCGTGAACCACGCGCTGACATATAACTCCAGGGCAAAAAATACAAATCGTTTTAAGCCAGACATTTCACGAGTTGTAAGTCTGAACTGATGGGAAAGCAGCAGGATTTTTAATGAATAAATTACTTTTGCCATCCAACGTGCTCAGTGAAGTGCTCCAGGTCGCCGAAACCTAAAGTTAGGTAAATTACCTCCAAGGATTGTAATCGACAACTCCAAGAATTCACGGTAATCATCCCTCGGCTGATGTTTTGTCAGATATAGATTCCAGCAAGCGATCAGTTCTTCTCGATTCTCATTCAGACTCGATGGAAGGTCTGACAGGGTCTTGTACTTATCTTGGCAAATTGTATTCCACGTCTCTTTGAAGCGGGAGAATAGGAAGATATCTGGACCAGATGATGGTCCCATGCATTCCATGTACGCCTTCTCAACGACAAGTTCTAGGATGTGATGGCGACATGCAAGGTATAAGAGTCGGCGGCCGAGTTTCTGCTCCAAAATTACGCATGCCCCAGACAAGTAACCAGTTTTTGAAGCTGTAGTGTCGAAGCTCATAGCTGATACCTTTTCTGACACATTCCATTCTTTGAGCGCATGTACCACCGAGGCGATGACCTCAACCCGTTCCTGATGTCAGCTTAGGTACACCCAAGAGCTTCTCGGTATCAACTCCGGTTACGAAAATGGCTAGTCGGTCACACCGACCACCTTCATCGTCTGGTAGAATTTTTCCGTCCCAGTGAACAGTGAGCACTTCGTTGGGTGTGAAACCTTTGTTTTAATCTTTTCTGCCGTCGCCGAACGGAGCCTTTCTCGTGATTTTCTAATGGTTTCATAGTTGAGCGCGAGTTTTTGTGAGTTATGGCCGAGGCTTCTAGCCGTAGCGTCGATAATCCGGTGTGCTGAACGATGACTGATTCCTGTGCGATCCATGTACTTGCCAATTCGGGAGTGATGACTTGGATAGTGCCACGAGCATAACACGCGTTTTTCAGGAGAGGCGGGCGGTGAGTCTTCAGATGATGGCGCAGAATATTACCTTAGATATCTTAAAAGAATCGGGAGAGAACTTCTAAGCGTTGTTTTCAGTCAGGCAGTCGTATGCAAAATGAACTTGAAGCACCAAAAGCTGATCATCCAAAGATTGATACACATCATATTATTTAACGATTTATTTTATGAAAATTTTAATTTAATGAAATAAATTAATCGATTTGCATAATCTATAGTATGAAATAAAGGAAACAATTCTATTAAATTATTAATACACTTGCATTCTCGAAACATTTTTGTTTTGAAGCGTTGTCGAAACTCGTTCATTCTTGAAATTTCTTCCGCGCGACAGTTTCATTCATGTGACTCGAGGCACCCCTAAATGCATTCCGAATTCCATGAGATTTCGTCTACGGTGTTTCCTCATAGGGTGGCAGCATTGGACAAATGGCCGGCAAATTTTTTTGAATTTCAAATTTTATCCCTATAAGAAGTTGTCACCCTAAATATATATATATATATATATATAATATATATTATATACTGCAATGACCACGCAGTATATTAATGTATAGAAACGACGTAAGTATAGAGGAGTGTTCTGCACACGAGGAAGAGAAATAACGAACAAATGAGGTCACCTCATTTTTCATTTGTTCGTTATTTCTCTTCCTCGTGTGCAGAACACTCCTCTATACTTACGTCGTTTTCGATATATAATATATATATATATATATATATATATATATATATATATATATATATATATATGATGTGTGTGTGTGTGTATGCTAATAATAATGAACAGTTAGTTTGCAGGTGGTGCTCAAGCATGGAAGTCCTGAGGAACGAATTAGAACGTGAGAGGGAGGCCAGGGTGAGGCTTGAAGAAAGCGTGATGCTCTGACGGCAAAATTGAATCCCTTGAGACTCCAGTTACGACCCCTCCTGCCTCAGTTTCTACAATAATATAAATAGTATTAATAGCCCTCTCTCTTCCCTAGTTCCCAACCCTTCGTTCGAGTGCGTAATGGAGCCCCATTGAGAAAACCTAAGACTGTCTACCAGTAATAACAAGCAATAAGTTTTCTGTTTTAGGTTTCGAAGATGCTGATGAACCGGAAATACGACTCGTTGGCGATTCCATTGTTCGAGGGCAGCTCGAGGAATTCTGTGGGAGAAACCCTCGTCGTAGGCGCCGTTACTGCTACCCTGGTGCAAGGGTGGAGGATATAACTAATAGTGTTGACCATTTTACAGACGGTACCGCCGAGGACACAACGTATGTTATTCATGTCGGTACTAATAACGTTTTAAATTCTAGATCGGAAGAACTGCTGGCTAGGTACAGGGACTTACTAGAGCGACTAAAGGAAAAACTAATAAGATTGTTTTAACAGGTATACTTCCTCGAATTATCCAACGTAACGATTTCTACAGCAAGGCGACCTATATTAACAATAACCTAAAGTCTCTTTGCCAACAGGAAGGAGTGCATTTTGCGAATTTTTGGAACAGTTTCTACGGCAGGAGGGACTTGTTCCTCGAAGATGGACTTCATCTTAATGACGTTGGAGCTGCGCGTTTAGGAAGACTATTTCATAATACTGTCTCTTCTTTTCAGGCTGCCGTAACTCGAACGGTCCCAGCGTAAATTCCACAAATTTCCCCTGCGCTCGCGAAGGTGTCGCAATTACAAACAATTTGAAGGTTCTATCCTTAAATGCTCGTAGCCTACGAAATAAAATAAACGAATTTTTTTCTTTAATTGCTTGTAAAGACTATGATTAATTGCGATAAATGAATCGTGGCTTAGCACTGAAACACGTGACTTTGTAGGGGAGTATCAAATTAAAGGTTATAGACTTTTTGTTAAAAACAGAATAGGTAGGCGAGGAGGCGGTGTTATGTTGTATATCAAAGATAATATTGCGAACGTTATAGAAGTAAAGCACACAATTCCAGAACCGATAGATTCGACTATAGCAGAACTTAAATTGAACGATTTCAAACTTGTTGTTGCGGTTATATATAGGCCCCCTAATCAAACAGCTGATACGGACGAAGCGTTATATCGTGAACTAAAGAGAATAATCGGTAGTGAGCAGGCTTTAGTTATGGGTGACTTTAATTGCGCCAACGTGAATTACGATACAATGCAGGAAGACGCGGAAGGTAATCGTTTAGTTAATTTTCTCGAGGATAGCTTTCTTATTCAAAAGGTTGGGGAACCTACGAGGTTGGACAGTATTTTAGATTTAGTAATAACTACGGATGATGGGCTAATTACTGATCTTCAAGTAATAGAACCGTTAAGCATAGCGATCACAATATGGTAGAGTTTGTCCTCTCAGTAAGTCACTCGAAACCAACTAACTTGACTAAAATTCCTAACTTCCAGCACGCAGACTTTTGTAAATTTCGAAATAAATTGTTACACGTCAATTGGGAAAACGTAATGGGGAACCCCAACGCAAAAATAATGCGGGAATCGTTCGAAACAGTATTTAGGACTATAAATGAGGAATGTGTACCGTACAAAATTAAGCGTGCGAAAGTAAACAACAAGCCCTTGTGGTTTACTTCTAGAGTAGGACACATTATAAAGAGTAGAGATAAGGCTTATAGGCTACATAAGTGCGATAAAGACAATTTGTGGTTACGAAACAACTACATAACTCTAAGGCGTGAAGCGAAATGTGTAATAAAAAAGTCCAAGCGCGAATTTGAAATCTCCATAGCTCGTGACGGTAAAGAAAACCCCAAGCGATTCTTTCAATACGTCAATAATAGAAATCCAGTAAAAAGTGTATTGGGGCCTTTGAAAAATGTAAACGGAGATCTAGTTTCTGAAAACAAGGAAATGGCTACCTTGCTAAACGAATTTTTTACGTCAGTTTTTACTATAGAAGATGTAACGAATATCCCTACGGTCATAGACATAATACCTTTTGATAATGGTAATATTTTGGATAATATCGTGGTTAGTGAAGGGGATAATGCGCTATATTGATAAAATGAAAACGCGTAAATCACCGGGGCCGGATTCCATATATCCCATACAACTAAAAGAAAAAAGATAGCATTGTTGTGCCGCTAACAAAGATTTTTAATGCGTCTATTTCTGAGGGGTGCGTACCAGATAATTTCAAGTTAGCAAACGTAACACCTATCTTTAAGAAAGGCGATAAAGGTGCGGCGGGAAATTATAGGCCAATCAGTTTAACGTCTGTTGTAGGTAAGCTACTGGAATCAATAATTAGGGATCGTATAGTCGAACACTTAGAATGCATAAACTAGTTAGAAATACGCAGCACGGTTTTAGGCGAAACAAATCTTGCTTAACTAATCTTTTAGAATTTTTCCAAAGCGTGGTTGACGTTTACGATAGACATCGGGCGGTTGATGTAGTGTATTTAGATTTTCAAAAAGCGTTTGACACCGTGCCGCACAAAAGACTCATTGAAAAAACTAAGGCTCATGGAATCAGGGGTGTAGTAATAAATTGGCTAGAAGAGTGGTTGCGAGGTAGGAAACAGAGGGTGGTCGTTGATGGAGCGGAGTCGTGTTGGGCTAATGTAGCGAGTGGCGTTCCTCAGGGTTCTGTATTGGGCCCCTTGCTTTTTCTTATATATATTAACGATTTAGATGTCGGCCTAGTCAGTACAGTTTCAAAGTTTGCGGATGACACGAAGCTGGGTGGTAGGGCGATTAATGACGAAGATAGAGGTAAAATCCAGGAAGATCTGAATAAAATCGTTGATTGGTCAGTCACATGGCAAATGAGATTTAACGTTGATAAGTGCAAAATTTTGCATATAGGTTCGCGTAACGGTAATTTTGCGTATAGTATGTCAGGGAAAGATTTAACAAGCGTAGAGCAGGAAAAATTTAGGAGTTATAGTCACTGGTGATTTAAAAGTAGCGAAACAAAGTACAGCAGCGGTCAATAAGGCGAACAAAGTGTTAGGTTTTATAGCTCGAAATTTTGAGTACAAATCGCGCGATATTATAGTTCCTCTTTATAAATCATTAGTTAGACCCCATTTGGAGTACGCGGTCCAATTTTGGAATCCGCATATGCGCAAAGATATAGACAAAATCGAAAGAGTTCAAAGACGAGCAACTAAGATGATTCCGTCGCTTAGGTCAAAGTCGTACGAGGATAGGCTTAAGGAGTTAAAATTGACACACTCGAGACTAGGAGGCTAAGGGGTGATCTAATCCAGGTTTTCAAAATTATGAATGGGTTCGATAACGTAGATAGAGATAGCTTTTTCGAAATATCTCAATATAATAGGACTAGAAATAACGGGTGTAAGTTGACAAGTAGAAGGTTCGAGACAGCAGTTGCCAAAAACTTTTTTACGCATAGAATAGTAAATAGCTGGAATAGTTTGCCGGTAGAAGTAATTAGTAGCACGTCTATAAACATGTTTAAAAATCGATTAGACGCATATGTTGATAGATTGGGTATAGTTTAAGGTAGTAAAATTAAGGCTTTGTGGTGATAGATCCCACAGCTCAACACAAGTGTTGTGGGATATAGGGAGGCAGCATCTTGGGTTAGGGGATACTCTCTGTCCTTACACACCCCATTTAAAGAGATTCCTCTGCCGAGCGGTGCCCCCCATAGTACTGTGAGGTATTGAAAAACTCATGATCTTCACTTGCCCCACAAACACCTTTAAATGGGAGACCCAAAATGGGTGCACACACATTTCTACATTACTGTACAGTCTTTACAGCCACACCTACACTTTTCCTCCTAAGTATATATATTGTGTTTAAATTTTGACTTGGTCCGCAATCGATATGGACCGTGACTTATTTTTCGTTGGCAAGGTACTAGTATTGATGGATACCGTAATGAAATTGACTGGATTCTTTGGATCTGATATATTTGCATGTCGGTTATAAATAGATATAGAGTGTAACATATTTGTGGATAGTAGTCTATTATGACTTGATCCTCTGGATCCAGAGATTCTATCTTTAGTTTTAAATCGATAATTAATTAGTTTTAAATTGATAATTATTTAGTTTTGTAAAAATTGGTCGTTGCCAATGTACAGGCAGTTTTTCATAAATTTCTTATGTTCTTGTGGTTCGGAACCCACGTAAAATTGTAGGTCCCCTCCGCCACCACGGAGGACATACACAATACATTACGAACACAGTTAGGTAGACCAGCCATGAGTGGATCCTAGGGTCTTTGTTGGTCTGAAACATTATAACATTATAACATTATAACATTATATATATATATATAGTTGTGTGTATGTATATATATATATATATATATATATATATAATATATATATAAAGGGTGATCCAGAGAAATGGGACCCAAAGAAACCCCTGTAACTCTTAAAGTATAAGTCCTTTTATAAAATCATACGCATCATTCGAAAGAGGATAGTTACAAGTTTGTACAGGATTGTATAGGTTTTGACAATACAAGACAAGATAAGATACAAAAAAAATAAAAGTGTTAGTTAAACTAACCCTTCAAGATGACTGCATGGACTGTGGAACAGCTGCGTTTCATAACTGAGCAATATTATGAGCATGGAAGAAGTGTAGTTTCAGCTCAAAGATCTTTCAAGGCAAATTTTCAGATGTCAAAATCACCTTCTAAGAAAGTAATCCGTCGGTGTGTCAGAAATTTTTCCCTAACTGGCAGCATTGGAAAAAGAAAACCAACTGGAAGAGCGCGCACAGCAAGGATAGACGAGATCATTAACAGAACTCATGAAATTGTACAGGATAATCCTAACATAAGCATCAGACGTGCTTCTCAGCTGTTAGGAGTTGGATATGGAACAACACACCGTATATTCAAGCAAAATTTAATGCTCTTTCCATATAAAATTCAAACAGTGCAACAACTAAACGATGGAGATTTCGCACGAAGACGACAATTCTGTCAATGGATCCAACAGAAGGTAAATGACACCACCAATTTTCTAGCAACTTTGATTATGTCAGACGAAGCCCATTTTCACTTGAATGGAACTGTAAACAAACAAAATTGTCGTTTCTGGGCAACAGAAAATCCATTGAATATTATCGAAGTCCCGTTGCATAGTCAGCGTGTAACTGTTTGGTGTGGTCTTACTGCATCTCAGATCATAGGGCCGTACTTTTTCGAGGATTCCACCGGAAACACGGTCACTGTAAATGGTGATCGCTACGAAAAAATGTTGACCGATTTCCTTATTCCTAAATTAAGAGATCTTTGTCTAGAAAACCACTGGTTCCAACAAGACGGAGCTACCTGCCATACCACGAGGAACTGCATGGCAGTTTTGCGTCAAACGTTTCCAGGCGAGTTAATCTCAAGATTTGGAGACGTTGAATGGCCCGCAAGGTCTCCGGATTTTTCTCCCTTAGATTATTATCTCTGGGGATATTTAAAGAGTAGGGTCTACAGAAATAACCCAACGACCTTGCAAGAATTGAAGGCCGCCATCACAAATGAGATACAGGCCATACCACCTCACACTCTTGCAAAAGTGATGCAGAACTTACAAGCGAGAACGCTGGAATGCTTGGCAACTAATGGAGCACATTTGAAAGGAGTCATTTTTAAAAAATAAACATTTCATAATAAACTTGTAACTCTACTCTTTCGAATGATATATAGTTTTTATGAAAGGAATTAAATATTAAGAATATTTGGCTTTTTTTTTATGGTCCCATTTATCTGGATCACCCAGTATATATATATATTGTGTGTATATATATATATATATATATATATATATATATATATATATATTATATATATATATATATATTGTGTGTGTGTGTGTATATATATATATATATATATATATATATATATATATATATATATATGTATGTATGTAAAGAACGACGCTTGTGTAGAAATGTCCCCACAAGATGGGGAGAGAGAACGAGCAAATGAAAAATGATGCACCTCCCCAGGAATCGAACCCGGGATCATCCAATTGACGATTGGATATGCTAACCACTGCACCAAGGTACCCGATCTGTCACAACTCGTAATTCTCCTACATACGAGCGGAATCAAATGCCCTGAGGGGGCACCTTCTCATGCCATACATATATACATTTTAACTGCAAACAACACTGTGTGCGTGTGTGTGTGTGTGTGTGTGTGTGTGTATATATATATATATATATACAGAGCCGGGTCTAGAAGTTGCGAGGCCCTAGGCCAGTGATGGCGAACCTATGACACGCGTGTCAAAGGTGACACGTTGCTGTTTTTTTGTTGACACGCCTAAACTGACATGTCTATCCTCCAAAAGTTAAACAAAAACTATAAAGAATGAAAATCGATGAAATCAAGAGACGTTTTTAATTTCATCTAATTAAATAGGAAATGATTATATATATTTTTTGTAAATAAACATTCAGTTCTCTATATTTGATGGCTGTTTAATTACATATTACTGTGGTTGGATTTGAATTGAAATAAATTACCATTATAAATAGTATAAAATTAAGCATTAATTTTGACTGGCAACTCTGAATTATATTTCATAATTCAGAATTGGCAACCCTGATTTTTTCTTTCTCTGTCTTTAGTCGAGCCATGGCGTCGTTTTACACGGGCATTTTTATTTAATGAGTCTAATTAAGTCATTATTAATCACTGTTGTGCAGTATTATGTTTCATTATTAATTAATATTAAGTGTTTGCTGGTGTTAATTATTAGTATTAAGTGTTATTAATATTATTGTGTTTGAAAATGAAAATTTATCTCCATTAACATTATTAACTATGGTACCGTTGAAACAAATTAGGCCAAACGTTAATTCATCGTTTTACTTGTTCTAACATCTATTTGTCACATTAAATATTTGTGTTAACGATTTTGAATTGCTATTGTTTTTTAATATTTCAGCCTTATCATAATGGCGGAATCAGTAAACAAAAAAATAAAATTGTCAGAGAAAGGAAGCGGAAGGAGTTTCTAAGATTGGTGGACTGAAAAATATGGCGTTATTGATACGAACGACAAAGCTCTATGCATCCTGTGTAGTGAAACAGTTGTGAGCAGAACTTGGAATGTGAAAAGGCATTTCGACACTAACCACCAGTGGCTTCTAGAAAAAAGTCAGCAAGAACGTAAAGAATATACAGGGTGTACATAAAGTCAGGATCTATTTTTGTGAAGCACTTGGAAATTATGGAATTCAATCATAAAATGATAAAGTGGTAACATTTTTTAAATAATTAAGAGTAGGATTCGACGTGACGCCCATCAGTATCCCTGCACAGCTCAAATCGTTCCGCAGCATTTCTAAACACATTCTGGAGCATTTGCGGGGTTATGTTATCTGCTGCAGTTCGTATACGTGTACGTAAGTTTTCAAGACTCGTAATCTTCGTCTGATAGACGTGCGATTTGATAAAGCTCCATGCAAAGAAATCTAAAGGGGTTAAATCTGGTGATCTCGCTGGCCAAGGTCTGTTGCTTCCGTGTCCGATCCAGCGATTTGGAAAACGTCCATTTAGATTTTAGATAATCCTGAACAATTTTGGCATAGTGACAAGGAGCACCATCATGTTGATAGACGACGGTACCAACAATCCTATCCCCGTCGTCTATCAACATGATGGTGCTCCTTGTCACTATGCCAAAATTGTTCAGGATTATCTAAATTGACGTTTTCCAAATCGCTGGATCGGACGCGGAAGCAACAGACCTTCAAATTTAGTGTCTGCAAGCTTCAGTATTTCACATACTATTGTCCAGCATGGAAACTCACTTAGTGATGGAGATTTCGTTAATTAAGGAAGCTTTTATGAGATGTGCACCGTTTTTATTTGATGACTTTCAAAATAAAGCAGCTATTATTCAGCATATTAATGAATTACCAATTAGTAGAAATACTGTTAAAGACAGAGTGATGAAGATGAACTCTGATATAGAAAATCAAGTGAAAAAGATTTAAATGCATGTGATCTCTTTTTCTATTTGTCTCGATGAGACCACCGATGCGACGTCATCGGCTCGATTAGCTATTATTGCTAGATATCCCAGTGGCAATGCAATATATGAGGAATTACTTAAGTTAGAAAATTTGCCTCTGAATACAACAGGAGCAGATATATGCGAGGTTGTTGTTAGAATGCTTCTTGATAAACAGATAGATATGTCAAAAATAGTGTCAGTTACGACAGATGGTGCCCCAAATATGGTTGGACGAAATGTTGGATTTGTGAAACATTTTACAGAAACTGTTGGTCATCTGCTTGTATGCTTTCACTGTATTATACATCAAGAGGTATTGTGTGCAAAGGTAGGTTTAAAAGAAGTTAATCATGTAATGGCAGTTGTGACAAAAATAGTCAATTTGATAGCTTCACGGGCTTTGCACAAACGAGAATTTGTCACTGTTAAATGAAGTTGATTCAGTTATAATGGATTACTTAAGTATAATAATGTGCGATGGTTAAGTCGCGGTAAGGTACTTGAACGTTTTGTGGAATACTTAAATGAAATCAGGCTATTTTTAAATATGAAAAATATAGAACAGTTTCCTCAATTAACTGACGTGGCTTGGCTCAGTAGACTTATGTTTTTCACTGATCTGTCATTACATCTGAATGAACTCAATATTAAATTACAAGGTTTTGGAAAAACTATTGATGTAATGTTTGGCTTGATCAAAGGCTTTGAAAGCAAGCACAACATTTTTAAACGTGACTTGGAAAGTAGAAGTTATAAGTACTTTCATAGGTTGAAGAAACATTTTGGTGAAATGAAGTGCCAAGACAGAGACAACTTGGAACAAGCTCGAGAACAATTTGTTGAAATTTTAAACTCTATAACTGAGCAGTTTTCAACAAGATTTGTGCAATTCAGAGAGTAAATTTTATAAAATATCCTGATAAAGCTGTTTTTACAAATCTGAAGTTAGATTTGTTTGACTGGTTAGATTTAAATGACTTTGAAATGCAGTTAGCAAAGTTCCAATCCAGCTCTATTTGGAAGCAGAAGTTTATTGATCTTAGATCTGAGTTAGAAACACTCGAGCGAGACCGCTTGCAGGGATCTGTGAATAATAATTCTGACAATGAAATTCTGAAAGTGTGGAACTGGATCCCAGAAACTTTTAACACTCTTAAAAGACTTGCCAAAGCTATACTGACAATTTTTTCATCAACTTACTCCTGCGAAACTTTGTTCTCAACTTTAAATAACATCAAAACGGACAAGAGAAACAGATTGGTTGATGATGTCAGTGCTGCTTGTGCAGCATTAAAATGTACGAATTACACACCTGCTATAAAAGAGCTTTCTTCAAGAGTACAGCAACAAAGAAGTCACTAAATAACATAAAATTGTAGTTTTTATTTTAAAACATTTTATTGTCATTTATTTTTATTTTTCCTGTATTGTTCAAATGAGCTAGAATAGATAGTTTTATTATTATAATTGCGATGTTCCTTTGATAACAGTGATCGTTTATGTATGTGACACCCCACTTGAATATGATCACGAAAATTTTTAATTTTTGACACCCAGGGTTAAAAAGGTTCGCCAGTGATGGCGAGTATACTGTACGGGCCCCCCATGACACAAGTCAAATTGTTTTTCATTGCTAATCATTTTATTTTAATAGATTGTTAACAAGTACAACAAGTAAAATTTAACATACAAGTGCACCTGTAACAGAATACCAACAGACCAACAGCCTTTACTATTATTACTACTTATTACTTTATTATTATCAAATATTTAAACTATCATAAGAGGTTTCAACCAGCGCCGGCCTTAGGATATTTAATTAGGAATAGGATAATTCAATTTAATTAGGATATTCAACAAAAGTAAATACACAAAATAGAGTTTGTAAATATACAAAAAAAGAAAATAACTTAATTAACTACAAATGAATATTTGGCAATTGTAATATAAGAATACTAAAACATAAAAGAATTAACTAGATTTAATAAAAATAAACATAAACCAATTGCAGGTATATATAAGTAACAAAAATCTTTTCATTAAAATCTATCTACTGTTTTAAATGACTGAGAAGAAAAGAAAAATCAAGCTAATACACAAATATATATTACACAATATTACACAAATATATAATGTTACTTCTTCACAGAAAGGGAACTTTCGGGCCCCCCTAAGTTGCGGGCCCTGTGCGACCGCACGGTTCGCACACCCCTAAGGCCGGCACTGATATTAGAATCCCGCATAGACAGAACTATGCCAGCACTTAAAAATAAAACCAAACCAAAATAACCACGCATGGAAATTGTATAAGAAATATAAATAAACCATACAAATAAGTATAAATTATAATATGAATCAAGATTTGTATCGAAAATATAAGACAATGATTTCTAAGATTTATATAATATTATAGGTAATGACTTTCCATAGTATACAAACGTTTTTCATATGTGATGTATAAGAGATGTTGACATTTCATTTTTTATAATAGTGAGCGATCGACTTATCAGGCTAAATATTAGTGCTTTAATATTTGGTTCAGATGCTCCTTGAATTTACAGCAATGCTTTTCTACTTTTCTTCGAGCTAAACTCTTCAATTAATTGAGAATAATCTAATGAATTTGTTATATCGTTTTCTATTGATAACATAGCTAATGATTGCAATCTCGCTTGAGACATGGTGGAACGCAAATATGTTTTAATAAGTTTGAGACGCGAGAAACTACTTTCAGCCGAAGCAACAGTAACTGGGATGGTTAATACTATTCGAAGTGCAACATAAACATTAGGATAAATCTCACTTAGTTGTTTTTGCACTATATAAACAAGGGCATTTCTGAGATCTGTTTTTCTCAGGTATAAACCTGCAAAGTATTTTAAGTTCTTCATAGAGTTCTAAATCATTAATATCACTTGAACAGAATGCGCAAAACGGCTTGAGGCCCCCTTTGGCGCGAGGCCCTAGGCGATCGCCTAGTTCGCCTATAGCTAAATCCGGGCCCGTATATATATATATATATATATATATATATATATATATATATATATATATATAACTCAGAATGGTCCCCTGAGAAACTTATATGTTAAACACAAGACCGTGCATGGAACAAGGAACTCTTCTGGGAAATTACATCCACTATAGTTTGAATAAGTACATAAAATGACGTTGGACTTTCCATCATGAAAAAGAAAAAACTATAGTATTTGTCATTTATCATTACTTATTCGAAGAATAGTGGATGTAATTTCCCAGGAGAGTTCCTTGTATATAAAATGCAAGTTCGGAAAAATAATTAAAATTTTAATTTTCTTTCTATTTTATTTTTGCTCAGTAATTGATGATTTTTTTTTTTTAATTACATAACCATTTTTTAGATTGAGCTTAATCACGTAATCGTGTTAAATTCTGCAATGTTTTGTTTTTGTGTGTTCTCTCTTAAATCATAAAAGATGATCATATTCTGAATCAGCATTTAATTTTAAATTTTAAACGTTTAATTTTAGTAAGATGCATATCTTAAATTCCATTTTTTAGTTGCCACGGCAAATCATGATAACATCAAATTTTTCAAAGTGCTGTTACAGCGGAATTTGCCTTCATCTTCACATATTTTGCTTTATCAGTTTCTGCAAGATCCACATAATATGCATTAAGTTAGCAAAAGAAATTCAACCTATTAAGAATCGAAAAAACAAGTCAACATTAAATAATAATGACGTCACCAAAATAGATATATAAACCATTGTAGTCTTTCAAATTATTATTCTATCTGATCTGACCTAGAGGCTGAAGCATTACCTGTAATATTTAGAATTTCAGAAGCAGTAAAATACAATAAGAGGATATATTTGTTTTCTTTGAGCCCTGTCTTCTCCAGAGAACTTAGTTTTAAAATAAAATTAATAATTTCTCCGATATACAGTACTACAAGAAGAATGTAGTAATCACCAATCACCAAGTAGGTGTTCACAGAATCCTTCGATCAGTTACAAGAAGAAATCGGAGTGTAGTATCAAAGGACTATTCCTAGTCCCTACACGGTACCAGCTACCCCAGTGTGAGAAATCCGTTGCTGCCACTTAACCAGAGCCCTCGTCAACATCGAACCACCCAAGGCCATAGACGGAGGCTTAACAACTGGCGACCTCTGCAACCAGGAATATTCCAGTCTTCTGGACCCTGGAACCAAAGCCAACGTTCAACTAAATTGTGGATACATCAGTTGACAGGCGTGTCACGACGTCCAAGTTCTTCACGCCTATTCTTTATCCAAGAACAAGTGGCCAGCAACACACGTCTTCAGGGATTTTGCCTGGGAATCTTGTTAAGTACAGACCTCTCTCAAATTAATTACTAAACATTTGATAAGCCAGGATAATTAACAGTTAATAATTAATTAGTGTAAAGTCAGAATAAACACAAAACACAGTGAACATTCCATACACCAGTAATACACTTCTTTTTATTGAAACAGATTTATTTCCGTTATTATATTTAGCATAGAATAATTTTATTTAATGTACCATTTATAATATTACCATACATTCGCTTACATTTGAGTGAATTTTGTTTATATTTTTTCATATATTTTTACATTTTTTTACATTTTATTTTACATTTTTTTCTAGTTAGGCAATATGTTGAGCATTTATTTGTGTATTTCTTAGATAGCTTAGTTAGGAAGCCACTCTCAAGTGATCATTCCGTCGTAGATTGAGATCGGTTAAGCAGACCAAATTAGAATACTAAATTAACAGTACCTTCACATATGAGCAGTAAACATATGAGCGCTGTATTATGTTGTTGCATAATACATCAAGTTTGCTATGTTTTGTCATTAAATCTCAACATGTGCACCGTTAGTTACACGTAACACATCCAAGCGAAATTCGAGTTCACGCCATACGTTCGCTAGCACATCTCTCATGACCAATGTTCCCTCTAATTTTTTTTAGTCCGTGTGCGCAAGAAATTTCCGTTGTGCATACATTTAGATTCATGGTGAAAAATTGTGCAAACTTTTCTGAGCGCTATTATCTTCAAAATTAAATATATATAAATGTTAAATACTTAATAAATATTATTTCCATAAGGTGATAGCTTGATCATTACGGTACTATTAAATGGATATTAAAAAACAGTTTACAATATTATATATTCTTAAAAAAGAAAACATTTTATCCATTCTAAAAATATGAATAAAATAAAAAATAGTAAAATAAAATTCAACAAAATAAAGAAATAAAATAAAAATAACATTAATTGAAAATTATTATTTTAGTTATCATTTCTCAAAACAATTTTTAGCATTTAGCAATTTATAATAGACTATCAGATTAATACATGATTTTATCCATTCACAAAATAGGAATAAAATAAAAAATAATAAAATTCAATAAAATAAAATATAATCAAAATAACATTAAATGAAAGTGCCTTTCATTTAAGTATGATTATGATTTCTCCCTACGATCTTTAGCATTTGCCCATTTCAAATAAACTCTATGAAGATTAATACATCCGTCATCATTCAGGTAACTTTTAATTCGCATGAGCATGTCAAAATGATTTTCTTTCAAGCGGTTTCTTAATTTGTTCTTTATAGAATTCATTAAACTGAAGCCACGCTCACAATCCACACTAGATGCTAGGAAAGTTCCCCCAATATCCATCAACTTAGCAAGGTCACAAAATTGTTCATTTTGGAGGACGAATGTCACCATATCATCAAAGTTTTTAACCAGCTTACTTTTTATTTTCTCGCATACAACAAATTTAAAATCATTGTACTGTTCGATTATGGTAGTACTTTCACCAAGAAAATCTGCATATTTTGCACATAAAGCTTTAACATGCTCACTGCCAAAGTCAAAGTCTTTCTGTAAAATAGCCGAACAATCAAAGGCAGATCATTCTTTTACTTCATTTTCAGAAACCTGTCTTCCAAATGGGAACAAAGTTTTTCTATGAAAGTTAACCTTGTGTGACGGTATATTTTTGACATTACTTTAGTTACTGTCGTGACTCATGATACGCTTGAGCCTGTGCGCATTTTATTTTGCTGTGTGCGCGGGTTTCACAACGCGTGTGCGCGCGCACACGCGCACACCTTAGAGGGAACATTGCTCATGACACTGTTGATGGCATCACAAATCCTTGTACGAAGAGTGTCAATGTCAGTCAGTACGGTCCACATAAACCTTTACATATCCCCATAGGAAGAAGTCCAGGGCGTGATATTGGGGGATCTTGGAGGCCATGGCACCTGCTCATCGCACCCAATCCATCTTCCGGGAAAAGTGGTGTTCAAGAACTCACACACTAACAAACCCCAATGTGGAGGCTGTCTTGCTGCAAAATGATGGATGGTTGAAGATCTTCCAACTGAAGGGCTACAAAGAACAACAAACGCAACACATTGCTTTCTCTTGCGGAGTTACCATTTTGTTTCGGTCAATCACCAATGGCTCCCAATCAGGTACAATAGGATCTGCAAATAAGAGAAAAAAATTGTTATGCAACAACATACAAAACAAAGCATTCCTGTGTTGTCTTTGGATTTCGTATAATTGAAGTTTTAATCGGAAAAGGACTTTGTGTGTGTACACCCTGTACATATATATATATATATATATATATATATATATATATATATGTGCGGGCTTTCCGCTCGAATGTAGGAATTGACGATGGACTGAATCCGGTAAGTGGTCCTTTCGTTTGGTAGACGGAATTGTATCCGCAGGTCTTTCGACCATGTCACTCTTGGAGTGATGGGGATCCAGGAGGACTCTACTTTGAATCACGTTTAACGTCAACGCTCGTGGGCGCACACAACTCTCCTCAATAAATGTTAGCTCTCATTGATCACACACATCGGTTAAGTACCTCGTCTCGGAGAATTACCATCGAGCAACTTAATCCGATTCTCCGTGAAATAATTTGTATAGTTGGGATACAATTTCATAAATTGAATTTCACGGTGAATGAAAACAATGAAGTTCACTTCTTTAGGCTTTATTGTTTCACGAGTTCCTAAGTACGTTGACGAATAACAGTGGTTTAGGATTTCTTTTTTAGGGATTCTTTAGGAAGTGAAATGTAATAAATTCTTATTGTAAAGTTAAAATATAGCCTTAATCTTATATAAGCCGAGTTAGCGTCACTACACAATCAATCACAGAGCCTGCGACTTATGGCACAGTTAAGGGCGGCGAAAGGGTGAAAAACTTCGCCGTCGACTCTCTCGGGATTTTTATAGCCTCTGGGTAAGCAGGTCGACGTGGATTAAATGCCACCTTTTTACAGAGGTTTACGGGAGGGTTTAACAGCAAGCGCCTATGAGAGTGCTTCACATCAAAATTTGGGTGGAATTATAATCGAGGGGTAACCCACTCAAAAAATGAAATATTCCCTGCCAACCTGGATGTTTTCTTTCGGGGTATAAATCATCATTGTTTCTGTCTGGGGGCGTCAGAATGGTTGGCATTTTGATAGGACTAGTCCCCACAAAGGGATTTAGTTGAAGAGGAAAATATAGAGTGCACCTGAATTCTGTGGTTGAGCCTTTTTTGAGGGGTGGCACTTTTGGTCTACTGCAATGAAAAAAAAGTTGTTTTTTTATGTCGGGACAGTAGAAGGATACAAGAAGCCAGACACAATTTTATTTTTCCACGAAACACTGCTTACTTCGTTAATTTCCGACAATGGTAAGGATTGTGTTCCCTTGAAGATGGCCTTATTGACCATCATACCTATTTAAGCGCTTAATTGTGCTTAATTAATAATAGCATTGGTATAAATGCATTTATTTCATTAAAAAGGGAAATAACCCATAAAGTTCTGTAAATACGTTATAATCTATAAATATACGTTTAATATTTATAAATAATCAATATCAAAACTAATATGCTGGTATTAGTTGTAAAATGATAATGGTAATCCCAGGATTCGGCCGAGAAGGAATTCGAGAAGAAATACTTCAGAAAGTTGAGGTAAAATGCTTCCCGATGGGCGGATCGGGAAGCGGCCAATCGCTGTTAGTGTTGCTAGCTGTGAGAGGAGTTTTTCTAAACTAAAACTGATAAAGAATTACCTAAGATCTACTATGAACACCTTGCGGTCTATAGAACAACAATTGACAGACGAAATAGACTTCGACAATGTCATCGAAGATTTTGCTAACAGAAAAGCAAGAAAAATAACTGTGTAGAATGTTGTAGTTAATTTTTTCACTTCAGAAGTAAACATGTTGTCCTAATATTTTTCACAGGTTTTTTTCTATACGTCGTTTTCACTTTTTGTTTAAGTATGTTTGTTATGTGTATTGTGTTGTGTTTCAGGGGGGCGGCAAACTCAAGGACCGCCCCGGGCGGCACAAACTCTAGCTACGCCACTGGGTTGAGGGAACCATTTTAAGCGATTTTTATAATTAAGTTGACTACTAATCAAGGGAAGCTGAAATGTAGACTGTAACTGGGTCAGGATAAGAGGAGGAGGATAATTTAGGGGTTGGCACTATTTTGGTTTATCTAAGGGAATGGCAAAAGAGTTTTTAGTAAAATCTAACTAAACAAAAAATGAGTTTATAAACGCTTCCTTTCATTGGCGTGCGAGATGTGTGTTCATATGCGTATCGCATTGATTGAGGTCGGGAAGTTACATGGGATTACATGGGGTTACAGAGGTTACATGGGGTTACAGGAGGTTACATGGGGATAAGTGGAGGTTAAAAAACACCGCAACACTCTGTGATGATATGACTAAGATATTTTGGTTTAACATTAGGACGTAATTCGTCAGAGACGAACTCGTTTGGACCGTAGAGTTTACTGCTATGAGGCATATATATATATGTGTGTGTGTGTGTGTGTGTGTGTGTGTGCGTGCGTGTGTGCAAGCATTACCAAACCACAAACTATACTTCAATTTACTAACATACCGACAAATTATATACATGAATTAGTAAAATTTAACTCCATATCAGGAAACTTAATTACAATTTTTTTGTATTGTACTATATTGTCATTAATAACGGAATCGTCAACTTTATTAAAATTATAAACACAAAGTTCAAAAGTTAAATGAGAAAATCTAGCTTTTTTATATATTAATTAGACAGTTATTCCCAAAGTTGAGATTTATTAAGACTTTTTCAGAAGTTTTCCCTGAGAATGAACATAACAAAACCCGAAATGGAAGATTGATGAATAAACTTCCCGACTTCAGATAGATTTCAGCCATACGAAAAATATTATTTAAACTTCTTAAAAATAAGTTTCATAATTCGGCCGAGAGGATTAGTGCTGAGGTGTCAGTCAAAGTTTTTGAAAGA
This sequence comes from Bathynomus jamesi, assembly GCA_023014485.1. Lineage (NCBI taxonomy): Eukaryota > Metazoa > Arthropoda > Malacostraca > Isopoda > Cirolanidae > Bathynomus > Bathynomus jamesi. The sequence continues at coordinate 12,556 of JAJOZX010009404.1, read as the reverse complement.
AGAGAAATGTTAACGTAATTATTTCATTTCGTTGAAAGAATTTGACTGTAGTATGTAAAGATACCACCAAAAGGACTACCGTTGATGGTGCGTTTATACTTTGCATAAGAGAGAAATATCAAATAATGGTGATATTGCAAAACTTGTATGTGTCACCACCTCCAAATTTAGTTTTTGCATGGATAATATAATAATAAAATCTTTATTGGTAAAAATAAATACAATATTACAATATATTTTAGAGGATATATTTATTTCTACCTCAGTAGTTTGGCTCTGAAGCTTTAGGCTTTACTGGGCTTTCATGTTAATTATAAAATAAAAGCATTTTATATAAAGGCAGTTACGATTTGGTAGTATAAATATTGTAATTAATTATTATATAAAACAAACTTCGTAATTGACAAAATGAGGCAAAAAATGCTGCATTATGTCGAGCACAAGTAAAATAATTTTTTTTAACCCTTTCACGACAGAGTTTTCTGTACATTAAGTTATGAATTCGTGTATTTGAAACGTTACCAATTTGTACCAGTCGCCCATAAAGGGTTAATTTGTAAGTCACCTCATATATCGATGGTGATATTCCAAAATCTCCTAAGTAGCAAAACCACAATTTTACAGGAGGAAAACTGAATAATAATCAATTATAAGGAAAGTTTACGTACGTAAACTACAACGACAAAAACAGAGGTGGTCTAATTTTTTTGAACGATTACGTACCAACACGAATTAAAGCAACAAAAATAAAAAATAAATTTGAAGGTGATGACGCGTATAAGGTTTTGTACTGTCACTATCGATATTTATTTCGGATCAAGTAAAGATAATCCCTCCCAACAGAAAAAGGAGGGACTATCTTTACTTGATCATTTTTTGGGAGGGATCATCTTTACTTGGTAAAGTTGGTAATACCGCTTTACCGCAATACCGCAATACCGCTTTAATTAAAGTCTTTGGATCAAGTAAAGTTAAGCACCCCCAACCTTTTTTAGTTAGCTTTATAAGGCTAACTAACGAAAATATCACGACCTAACCTAACCAATCGTCAAGGGCGTACAGTTGACCTAACGTTTGGTTAGGTTAAGTCGTGATATTTTCGTTAGTTAGCCTTATAAAGCTAACTAAAAAAGGTTGGGGGTGCTTATCTTTACTTGATCCATTGTAATAAATGAATTTTAATAAATTTTGTTTTCAAATAAATCATTTTTTAAAAAAAGATTCTCTTAATTTTTATCCTTATGTCAGACTGCTTCACTTTACTTTACTTTCTGGGAGGGATTATCTTTACTTGGTCATTTTTGGGAGGGATTTGCTTTACTAGTGTGACCTGGGAGGGATTATCTTTACTTGATCCTTTATTTCTTGCGCAACGTAAACGTACTATCAACGATTGCCCTTTTAGTATCTTTGCGTACTGTAGTCGAATTCTTTAAAAGAAGTAAAATAATTTCGTCAGCATTAAATTTCGTCTTCAGTGATTTTTCTTCTCTTAAAACTTTTGACCGACCACTGGGTTACTGGGCCGGATTATAAAGTTTATTATTGTGTTAGTCATTTACAACGTATATGATTACACATTCTATGTAGAATGTTCCTTTCACTTATATCTTATTTTCTTAATTCTCTGATACATATGGTTAAACAATGCATTATAGAATCACTCGCGGTTCTACACGCATATTTATGTTATATTAATCTAACGTCTAAACTTAGTCCAGTTTCATTTATATAAACTGAATCACATTGCTTACGTGTGTCAAGCTGTAAAAACTTTGGGTGTTTAAAACAGCATAAATATGCGTGCAGAACTACGAATGACCTAATGCATTGTTTAACCATATATTATTATTATTATGGATATGTTGCAACCATGCGACCTACCATTTATATGGTTGAGCGATATCCATGTTTGTGCCATTAGAAGTTCGCTCTGAGAAGCGAATGTCCCTTAATTTCATTCCCTTGAAGTACAAACAAGACAATCGACGGTTTAAATCGTTTTACATTTCCATCAGAATATTTCCTATATCTCCATTTTACATTTGTTATAGAATTTATTAATTATAATTAATTATTGTTATCTTGTATCTAACCCTCATCCCTAAATTTTATTAGATTATGCATGCACATTGAATGTGGCAGGATTTGAACTCTTGTTTGTACTTCTTTACTCATTTACTCAATACAATCCCCAAATGCACGTAATTTACTCAGTACAATTGTATATATTTTTTTACTGTTTAATTCACTCTTGTACCAGGGTCGTAAACTCTTTACTACCGTGTCTCTCTAACTCATTTCCTTTTATTTCTCCTCATAATGACTTAAATATCCGAATTAAGGAATTAAACGTATTAATTATGAATTTACGTGTATTGCATAATTTAATAGAATATGACGTCATAAAGTAATTTAATTCCTTTTACATTTTCCATACTCTGACAAATGCTCTGTATGAATTGGTCCCCAATTAACCCACCCCTAATAGCTCCAGTCTAACTGTAGAGTAGGTTCAGCCTAGCCTTGTAGGAGTCAGCCTAGAGATTCCGGAAATGATCCAGAGCGGGCAGAGTAAATTGAGGTCCACAGTAGGATTCCTCACCAAATTAGGTTAGGGTAATTTACCTTAGCCTTTGTTAAGCTACGAATTGATGCTAGGTCTTAGACCACAATGTAGGCCTAATTTAACTGGACCTAGTTTATATGTTATCCCTAAACTGGGGTTCAGAAACAACTGTTCATTTACTGAGTGTTATTGGACAGTCCCTCTTCTCTGCTCAATTTTTTGACAGCGCACTTGCTGGTAGAGATCTTTTATTGTCTTCAAGCTCCTTCGTCCGCCATGCCGTTCTTCCCACAAGTTCCTTCTGTTCTTCTCCCATGTAGTGATTTATACTTAAAACCCTCTTTTTACAAAACTCTTTTACAATTTTCTCATTTACTTCCGTTATTTACTTTCTCTTAATCTTTTATCATTCTCTTTACACTCGTTTTCGCTGTACTTTATAAACGCGGGTAGCACGTGACCGAGAAGAGGCCATGTCACTTTCGAATAATGCGATGGAGACGGGAATAAATTATACACTTTACTTATCCTTTAACTGACTTTTATTTATACCGAAACACGTTAGACAAACGGGGTAATGCGACGGGGGAATTAGCGTTAACATTTTACAGGAGAGAGACTCAAAATACATATTTTTAAATAAACAACAACATCCTATATACGAAAAAATACCTTATTGGCCAACGGCCATCCGATAACTGAGGATGGGCATTTTCTCTCCTTTAGAACCATTTCGCGGTGTTGCCAACTAGCATTTTAATCAAAACCATTTTTAATTCTTATTATAACAAAACATTTAATTAGACATTCTTAAATTCTTATAAACAAAAATTTTATTCTTTAATTAGACATTACTACACTCGCATCTCTGAGAGACGTCCAATTCTAAGAGGATCAGGGGATGGAGATATACTGAAAGTAGAACCACGCACCGGAATTGGACGGAATTTGCATTTCTAAAAGTCGACGAAGAAACTCGCCTCTCTCATCTCAACTTTTGTCGGTGAACGCTGCTCTTCCTACGTCCAGCTGAAAGACTCTCTACGTGGCAATAATCAATCGATTACTTCGGCGAAGGCGGTTTCACAACGAACCTACTGTATGTCTGTATGGACAGTAAAGCCTTAGACCAGAGCTTTCCAAACTGTGTGTCGCGACACATTAGTGTGTCGCCAATACCTCCCAGGTGTGTCGCCAAATTTAGTTAATTATTTTCAATTTTTTTGTATTTTGAAAATTTTGATTTTTGTATCAACAAAATCGGCTACAAGATAAACCACCTACTGAAAAATTATCTGATATTTGATATTTGATAACAAAAATTAATTAGTGTGTCGCCAACGTGAAAAGTTTGGAAAGCTCTGCCTTAGACACTCGTTCAAACTCGTGGTTTGCCTACCTAGTGCTAAAACACAAATTAAGCAAAGAATCGAGCAGCGGGACCAGGACTGCCGAAAAATACCAGAAAACCATCTGGGAACGAAAATGTCCTGCACATTCGGTTTCGTTTCCCTCACTATTCTCTCTCCTCTCTTCTCGTCTCTTTTCTTCTCCTCTCTCTTCTCTTCTCTTCTCTTCTCCTCTCTCTTCTCTTCTCGTCTCCTCTCTTCTCTTCTCCTCTCTCTTCTCTTCTCGTCTCCTCTCTTCTCTTCTCCTCTCTCTTCTCTTCTCGTCTCCTCTCTTCTCTTCTCCTCTCTCTTCTCCTTCTCGTCTCCTCTCTTCTCTTCTCCTCTCTCTTCTCTTCTCGTCTCCTCTCTTCTCTTCTCCTCTCTCTTCTCTTCTCGTCTCCTCTCTTCTCTTCTCCTCTCTCTTCTCTTCTCTTCTCTCTCTTCTCTTCTCTTCTCTCTTCTCTTCTCTTCTCCTCTCTTCTCTTCTCTTCTCCTCTCTTCTCTTCTCTTCTCTCTTCTCTTCTCTTCTCCTCTCTCTTCTCTTCTCTTCTCTCTTCTCTTCTCTTCTCCTCTCTCTTCTCTTCTCTTCTCTCTTCTCTTCTCTTCTCCTCTCTCTTCTCTTCTCCTATCTCTTCTCCTCTCTCTCTCTTCTCTTCTCTTCTCCTCTCTCTTCTCTTCTCTCTTCTCTTCTCTTCTCCTCTCTCTTCTCTTCTCCTTCTCTTCTCTTCTCTTCTCCTCTCTCTTCTCTTCTCCTCTCTCTTCTCTTCTCTTCTCCTCTCTCTTCTCTTCTCTTCTCCTCTCTCTTCTCTTCTCTTCTCCTCTCTCTTCTCTTCTCCTCTCTCTTCTCTTCTCTTCTCTCTTCTCTTCTCTTCTCCTCTCTCTTCTCTTCTCCTCTCTCTTCTCTTCTCTTCTCCTCTCTCTTCTCTTCTCCTCTCTTCTCTCTCTCTTCTCTTCTCCTCTCTCTTCTCTTCTCTTCTCTCTTCTCTCTCTCTCTCTCTCTTCTCTTCTCCTCTCTCTTCTCTTCTCTTCTCCTCTCTCTTCTCTTCTCCTCTCTTCTCTTCTCTCTTTCTTCTCCTCTCTCTTCTCCTCTCTCTTCTCTTCTCCTCTCTCTTCTCTTCTCTTCTCCTCTCTCTTCTCTTCTCTTCTCCTCTCTCTTCTCTTTCTCCTCTCTTCTCTTCTCTCTTCTCTTCTCCTCTCTCTTCTCCTCTCTCTTCTCTTCTCCTCCTCTCTTCTCTTCTCTTCTCTCTTCTCTCTCTCTCCTCTCTCTTCTCTTCTCCTCTCTCTTCTCTTCTCCTCTCTCTTCTCTTCTCTTCTCTCTTCTCTTCTCTTCTCCTCTCTCTTCTCTTCTCCTCTCTCTTCTCTTCTCTTCTCCTCTCTCTTCTCTTCACTTCTCTTCTCCTCTCTCTTCTCTTCTCCTCTCTCTTCTCTTCTCCTCTCTCTTCTCTTCTCTTCTCCTCTCTCTTCTCTTCACTTCTCTTCTCCTCTCTTCTCTTCTCTCTTCTCTTCTCCTCTCTCTTCTCTTCTCCTCTCTCTTCTCTTCTCTTCTCCTCTCTCTTCTCTTCACTTCTCTTCTCCTCTCTTCTCTTCTCTCTTCTCTTCTCCTCTCTCTTCTCCTCTCTCTTCTCTTCTCCTCTCTCTTCTCTTCTCCTCTCTCTTCTCTTCTCTTCTCCTCTCTCTTCTCTTCTTCTCTCTCCTCTCTCTCTTCTCTCTTCTCTTCTCCTCTCTCTTCTCCTCTCTCTTCTCTTCTCCTCTCTCTTCTCTTCTCTTCTCTCTTCTCTTCTCTTCTCCTCTCTCTTCTCTTCTCCTCTCTCTTCTCTTCTCTTCTCTCTTCTCTTCTCTTCTCCTCTCTCTTCTCTTCTCTTCTCTTCTCTTCTCTTCTCTTCTCTCTTCTCCTCTCTCTTCTCTTCTCCTCTCTCTTCTCTTCTCTTCTCTCTTCTCTTCTCTTCTCCTCTCTCTTCTCTTCTCTCTCTCTTCTCTTCTCTTCTCTTCTCTTCTCCTCTCTCTTCTCTTCTCTTCTCTTCTCTTCTCTTCTCTTCTCTCTTCTCCTCTCTCTTCTCTTCTCCTCTCTCTTCTCTTCTCTTCTCCTTCTTCTCTTCTCTTCTCCTCTCTCTTCTCTTCTCCTCTTCTCTTCTCTTCTCTTCTCTTCTCTTCTCCTCTCTCTTCTCTTCTCCTCTCTCTTCTCTTCTCTTCTCCTCTCTCTTCTTCTCTTCTCTTCTCTTCTCCTCTCTCTTCTCTTCTCTTCTCTTCTCCTCTCTCTTCTCTTCTCTTCTCCTCTCTCTTCTCTTCTCTCTCTCTTCTCTTCTCTTCTCTTCTCTTCTCTTCTCCTCTCTCTTCTCTTCTCCTCTCTCTTCTCTTCTCTTCTCCTCTCTCTTCTCTTCTCTTCTCTTCTCTTCTCTTCTCCTCTCTCTTCTCTTCTCCTCTCTCTTCTCTTCTCTTCTCCTCTCTCTTCTCTTCTCCTCTCCTCTCTCTTCTCTTCTCCTCTCTCTTCTCTTCTCTTCTCCTCTCTCTTCTCTTCTCCTCTCTCTTCTCTTCTCTTCTCCTCTCTCTTCTCTTCTCCTCTCTCTTCTCTTCTCTTCTCCTCTCTCTTCTCTTCTCTTCTCCTCTCTCTTCTCTTCTCCTCTCTCTTCTCTTCTCTTCTCCTCTCTCTTCTCTTCTCTTCTCTTCTCTTCTCTTCTCTCTCTCTCTTCTCTCTCTCTCTTCTTCTCTTCTCCTCTCTCTTCTCTTCTCCTCTCTCTTCTCTTCTCTTCTCCTCTCTCTTCTCTTCTCCTCTCTCTTCTCTTCTCTTCTCCTCTCTCTTCTCTTCTCTTCTCCTCTCTCTTCTCTTCTCCTCTCTCTTCTCTTCTCTTCTCCTCTCTCTTCTCTTCTCTTCTCCTCTCTCTTCTCTTCTCCTCTCTCTTCTCTTCTCTTCTCCTCTCTCTTCTCTTCTCTTCTCTTCTCTTCTCTCTCCTCTCTCTTCTCTTCTCCTCTCTCTTCTCTTCTCTTCTCCTCTCTCTTTTCTTCTCTTCTCTTCTCTTCTCCTCTCTCTTCTCTTCTCCTCTCTCTTCTCTTCTCTTCTCCTCTCTCTTCTTCTCTTCTCCTCTCTCTTCTCTTCTCTTCTCTCTTCTCTTCTCCTCTCTCTTCTCTTCTCCTCTCTCTTCTCTTCTCTTCTCCTCTCTCTTCTCTTCTCTTCTCTCTTCTCTTCTCCTCTCTCTTCTCTTCTCTTCTCTCTCTCTTCTCCTCTCTCTTCTCTTCTCCTCTCTCTTCTCTTCTCTTCTCCTCTCTCTTCTCTTCTCTTCTCTCTTCTCTTCTCCTCTCTCTCTTCTCTTCTCCTCTCTCTTCTCTTCTCTCTCTCTTCTCTTCTCTTCTCTCTTCTCTTCTCCTCTCTTCTCTTCTCTTCTCTCTTCTCTTCTCTCTCTCTTCTCTTCTCTCTTCTCTTCTCTCTTCTCTTCTCTTCTCTCTTCTCTTCTCTTCTCTTCTCTCTTCTCTTCTCTTCTCTCTTCTCTTCTCTTCTCTTCTCTCTTCTCTTCTCTTCTCTCTTCTCTCTCTCTTCTCTTCTCTTCTCTTCTCTCTTCTCTTCTCTTCTCTCTTCTCTTCTCTTCTCCTCTCTCTCTTCTCTTCTCTCTTCTCTTCTCTCTTCTCTTCCATCTCTCTCTCTTCTCTTTTCTCTTCTCCTCTCTTCTCTTCTCTCTTCTCTTCTCTCTCTCTTCTCTTCTCTTCTCTCTTCTCTTCTCTTCTCCTCTCTTCTCTTCTCCTCTCTCTTCTCTTCTCTCTTCTCTTCTCTCTCTCTTCTCTTCTCTTCTCTCTCTCTTCTCTCTCTCTTCTCTCCTCTCTTCTCTTCTCTCTTCTTTCTCTCTCTCTTCTCCTCTCTCTTCTCTTCTCTCTTCTCTTCTCCTCTCTTCTTTCTCTCTCTTCTCTCTTCTCTTCCTCTTCTCTTCTCCTCTCTCTTCTCTTCTCTCTTCTCTTCTCCTCTCTCTTCTCTTCTCTTCTCCTCTCTCTTCTCTTCTCTTCTCTCTTCTCTTCTCTTCTCCTCTCTTCTCTTCTCCTCTCTCTTCTCTTCTCTCTTCTCTTCCCATCTCTCTCTTCTCTTCTTTTCTCTCTTCTCTTCTCTTCTCTCTTCTCTCTCTCTTCTCTTCCCTCTCTCTCTTCTCTTCTTTCTCTCTTCTCTCTCTTCTCTCTTCTCTCTCTCTTCTCTTCCCATCTCTCTCTTCTCTTCTCTTTTCTCTCTTCTCTTCTCTCTCTTTCTCTTCCCATCTCTCTCTCTCTTCTTTCTCTCTTCTCTTCTCTTCTCTCTTCTCTTCTCTCTTCTCTTCCCATCTCTCTCTTCTCTTCTTTTCTCTCTTCTCTTCTCTCTTCTCTTCTCTTCCCATCTCTCTCTTCTCTTCTTTTTCTCTCTTCTCTCTTCTCTTCTCTTCCCATCTCTCTCTTCTCTTCTCCTCTCTCTTCTCTTCTCTTCTCTCTTCTCTTCTCTTCCCATCTCTCTCTTCTCTTCTCTTCTCTCTTCTCTTCTCCTCTCTCTTCTCTTCTCTCTCTCTTCTCTTCTCTTCCCATCTCTCTCTCTCTCTTCTCTTCTCTCTTCTCTTCTCTTCCCATCTCTCTCTTCTCTTCTCCTCTCTCTTCTCTTCTCTTCTCTCTTCTCTTCTCTTCCCATCTCTCTCTTCTCTTCTTCTCTCTCCTCTTCTCTTCTCTTCTCCTCTCTCTCTTCTCTTCTCTTCTCTCTTCTCTTCTCTTCCCATCTCTCTCTCTTCTCTTCTCTCTTCTCTTCTCTTCTCCTCTCTCTCTTCCTCTCTTCTCTCTTCTCTTCTCTTCCCATCTCTCTCTTCTCTTCTCCTCTCTCTTCTCTCTCTTCTCCTCTCTCTCTTCTCTTCTCTTCTCTCTTCTCTTCTCTTTCCCATCTCTCTCTTCTCTTCTCCTCTCTCTTCTCTTCTCTTCTCTCTTCTCTTCTCTTCCCTCTCTCTCTTCTCTTCTCTTCTCTCTTCTCTTCTCTCTCCATCTCTCTCTTCTCTTCTCTTCTCTCTTCTCTTCTCTTCTCTCTTCTCTTCTCTTCTCCTCTCTCTCTTCTCTTCTCTTCTCTCTTCTCTTCTCTTCCCATCTCTCTCTTCTCTTCTCTTCTCTCTTCTCTTCTCTTCTCTCTTCTCTTCTCTTCTCTTCTCTCTCTCTCTTCTCTTCTCTCTTCTCTTCTCTTCTCTCTCTCTCTTCTCTTCTCTTCTCTCTTCTCTTCTCTTCTCTCTCTCTTCTCTTCTCTTCTCTCTCTCTTCTCTTCTCATCTCTCTCTTCTCTCTCTTCTCTCTTCTCTTCTCTTCCCATCTCTCTCTTCTCTTCTCTTCTCTCTTCTCTTCTCTTTCCCATCTCTCTCTTCTCTTCTCTTCTCTCTTCTCTCTCTTCTCTCTTCTCTTCTCTTCTCTTCTCTCTTCTCTTCTCTTCTCTCTTCTCTTCTCTTCTCATCTCTCTCTTCTCTTCTCTTCTCTCTTCTCTTCTCTTCTCTCTTCTCTTCTCTTCCCATCTCTCTCTCTCTTCTCTTCTCTCTCTCTTCTCTTCTCTTCCCATCTTCTCTTCTCTCTCTCTTCTCTTCTCTCTTCTCTTCTCTTCCTCTCTCTCTCTCTTCTCTTCTCTTCATCTCTCTCTTCTCTTCTCCTCTCTCTTCTCTTCTCTTCTCCTCTCTCTCTTCTCTTCTCTTCTCTCTTCTCTTCTCTTCCCATCTCTCTCTTCTCTTCTCCTCTCCTCTCTTCTCTCTCTCTCTCTCTCTTCTCTCTCTTCTCCTCTCTCTTCTCTTCTCTTCTCTCTTCTCTTCTCTTCCCATCTCTCTCTTCTCTTCTCTTCTCTCTTCTCTTCCTTCCCATCTCTCTCTTCTCTTCTCTTCTCTCTTCTCTTCTCTTCCCATCTCTCTCTTCTCTTCTCTTCTCTCTTCTCTTCTCTCCCATCTCTCTCTTCTCTTCTCCTCTCTCTTCTCTTCTCTTCTCTCTTCTCTTCTCTTCCCATCTCTCTCTTCTCTCTCTTCTTCCTTCTCTTCTCTTCTCCTCTCTCTCTTCTCTCTCTTCTCTCTTCTCTTCTCTTCTCCTCTCTCTCTTCTCTTCTCTTCTCTCTTCTCTTCTCTTCCCATCTCTCTCTTCTCTTCTCCTCTCTCTTCTCTTCTCTTCTCTCTCTCTCTCTTCTCTTCTCTTCTCTCTTCTCTTCTCTTCCCATCTCTCTCTTCTCTTCTCCTCTCTCTTCTCTTCTCTTCTCTCTTCTCTTCTCTTCTCCTCTCTCTCTTCTCTTCTCTTCTCTCTTCTCTTCTCTTCCCATCTCTCTCTTCTCTTCTCTTCTCTCTTCTCTTCTCTTCCCATCTCTCTCTTCTCTTCTCTTCTCTCTTCTCTTCTCTCCATCTCTCTCTTCTCTTCTCTTCTCTCTTCTCTTCTCTTCCCATCTCTCTCTTCTCTTCTCTTCTCTCTTCTCTTCTCTTCCCATCTCTCTCTTCTCTTCTCCTCTCTCTTCTCTTCTCTTCTCTCTTCTCTTCTCTTCCCATCTCCTCTTCTCTTCTCTCTCTCTCTCTTCTCTTCTCTCTTCTCTTCTCTTCTCCTCTCTCTCTTCTCTTCTCTTCTCTCTTCTCTTCTCTTCCCATCTCTCTCTTCTCTTCTCTTCTCTCTCTCTTCTCTTCCCATCTCTCTCTTCTCTCTCCTCTCTCTTCTCTTCTCTTCTCCTCTCTCTCTTCTCTTCTCTCTCTCTTCTCTTCTCTTCCTCTCTCTCTTCTCTTCTCTTCTCTCTTCTCTTCTCTTCCCATCTCTCTCTTCTCTTCTCCTCTCTCTTCTCTTCTCTTCTCTCTTCTCTTCTCTTCTCCTCTCTCTCTTCTCTTCTCTTCTCTCTTCTCTTCTCTTCCCATCTCTCTCTTCTCTTCTCCTCTCTCTTCTCTTCTCTTCTCTCTTCTCTTCTCTTCCCATCTCTCTCTTCTCTTCTTCTCTCTCTCTTCTCTTCTCTTCCATCTCTCTCTTCTCTTCTCTTCTCTTCCATCTCTCTCTTCTCTTCTCCTCTCTCTTCTCTTCTCTTCTCTCTTCTCTTCTCTTCCCTCTCTCTCTTCTCTTCTCTTCTCTTCCATCTCTCTCTTCTCTTCTCCTCTCTCTTCTCTTCTCTTCTCTCTCTCTCTTCTCTTCCATCTCTCTCTTCTCTCTCCTCTCTCTTCTCTCTCTTCTCTCTTCTCTTCTCTTCCATCTCTCTCTTCTCTTCTCTTCTCTTCTCTTCTCTCTTCTCTTCCCATCTCTCTCTTCTCTTCTCTCTCTCTTCTCTTCTCTTCTCTCTTCTCTTCTCTTCCCATCTCTCTCTTCTCTTCTCTTCTCTTCCCATCTCTCTCTTCTCTTCTCCTCTCTCTTCTCTTCTCTCTTCTCTTCTCTCTTCTCTTCTCTTCCCATCTCTCTCTTCTCTTCTCTTCTCTCTCTCTTCTTCTCTTCCCATCTCTCTCTTCTCTTCTCCTCTCTCTTCTCTTCTCTCTTCTCTTCTCTTCCCATCTCTCTCTTCTCTTCTCTTCTCTCTTCTCTTCTCTTCTCTTCTTCTCTTCTCTTCCCATCTCTCTCTTCTCTTCTCTTCTCTCTTCTCTTCTCTTCCCATCTCTCTCTTCTCTTCTCCTCTCTCTTCTCTTCTCTTCTCTCTTCTCTTCTCTTCCCATCTCTCTCTTCTCTTCTCTTCTCTCTTCTCTTCTCTTCCCATCTCTCTCTTCTCTTCTCCTCTCTCTTCTCTTCTCTTCTCTCTTCTCTTCTCTTCCATCTCTCTCTTCTCTTCTCTTCTCTTCCCACTCTCTCTTCTCTTCTCTCTTCTCTTCTCTCTTCTCTTCTCTTTTCTCTTCTCTTCTCTTCTCTTCCCATCTCTCTCTTCTCTTCTCTTCTTTTCCTCTCTCTCTTCTCTTCTCTTCTCTCTTCTCTTCTCTTTTCTCTTCTCTTCTCTTCTCTTCTCTCTTCTCTTCTCTTCTCTCTTCTCTTTCTCTTCCCATCTCTCTCTCTCTTCTCTTCTCTCTTCTCTTCTCTTCCCATCTCTCTCTCTCTTCTCTTCTCTCTTCTCTTCTCTTCCCATCTCTCTTCTCTCTCTCTCTCTTCTCTTCTCTCCCATCTCTCTCTTCTCTTCCTCTCTCTCTCCTCTTCTCTTCTCTCTTCTCTTCTCTTCCCTCTTCTCTCTTCTCTTCTCTTCTCTTCCCATCTCTCTCTTCTCTTCCCTCTCTCTTCTCTTCTCTTCTCTCTTCTCTTCTCTTCCCTCTCTCTCTTCTCTTCTCTTCTCTTCCCAGCTCTCTCTTCTCTTCTCCCTCTCTTCTCTTCTCTTCTCTCTTCTCTTCTCTTCCATCTCTCTCTTCTCTTCTCTTCTCTTCCCATCTCTCTCTTCTCTTCTCCTCTCTCTTCTCTTCTCTTCTCTCTTCTCTTCTCTTCCCATCTCTCTCTTCTCTTCTCTTCTCTTCCCATCTCTCTCTTCTCTTCTCCTCTCTCTTCTCTTCTCTTCTCTCTTCTCTTCTCTTCCCATCTCTCTCTTCTCTTCTCCTCTCTCTTCTCTTCTCTCTCTCTTCTCTTCTCTTCCCATCTCTCTCTTCTCTTCTCCTCTCTCTTCTCTCTCTCTCTCTTCTCTTCTCTTCCCATCTCTCTCTTCTCTTCTCCTCTCTCTTCTCTTCTCTTCT